>NIVC01003208.1:0-111214 GCA_002269645.1 Macrostomum lignano
AGGCATCCGAGAATGACTCACCTGGGTGGCGTCACAGTGCTGCTAAGCTGCTTGTGGCCGCTGCGATAGGTAAGCTGGGGATTATCAGGGGGCAGAGCAGCTCAGCGGTTAACGAGACTCACTCTCGCTCCAAACTATTCGATTTCGAGACTCACTCTCGCTCCAAACTATTCGATTTCAAGACTCACTCTCGCTCCAAACTATTCGATTTCGAGACTCACTCTCGCTCCAAACTATTCGATTTCGAGACTCACTCTCGCTCCAAACTATTCGATTTCAAGACTCACTCTCGCTCCAAACTATTCGATTTCAAGACTCACTCTCGCTCCAAACTATTCGATTTCGAGACTCACTCTCGCTCCAAACTATTCGATTTCGAGACTCACTCTCGCTCCAAACTATTCGATTTCAAGACTCACTCTCGCTCCAAACTATTCGATTTCGAGACTCACTCTCGCTCCAAACTATTCGATTTCGAGACTCACTCTCGCTCCAAACTATTCGATTTCGAGACTCACTCTCGCTCCAAACTATTCGATTTCAAGACTCACTCTCGCTCCAAACTATTCGATTTCGAGACTCACTCGCTCCAAACTATTCGATTTCGAGACTCACTCTCGCTCCAAACTATTCGATTTCGAGACTCACTCTCGCTCCAAACTATTCGATTTCGAGACTCACTCTCGCTCCAAACTATTCGATTTCGAGACACTCTCGTTCCAAACTATTCGATTTTCATGCGCGGCCGAATTCATTTGGGCTCGGCGATTTCGCCCCCGAGGGCACCCAACGCACGGAGTGCGCACAATCAGCGCCACTGTACACTCTGTGTGAGTGCGCGTCTGCTGCTTCCACCTGGTTGCAGAGTCGCTGGCGCCTTGATTCGCGGGAGGGCCCAAAGTGGCCGCGAACTGGTTGAAGCCCGGGGTTGCCGCTGCCGTGGCTCTCAAGAATGCTCGAATTTGTTGAAACTAAAATCATTTTAGCAACGAATTCGCGGTCAAGCGTCACTGGACGATTGTGGTTGCGCCAGGACCCGTCCTGGTCGGCAACGCCTCCAGCAGCGAACTCGTCAACCTGACCGGCGTCCAGACCCGGCTGGAGTGTCTGGCAGCGTGCCAGCGGAAGGGCTGCCTGCTGGCTTCGCTCATCCCCAGCTCGCGCGTCTGCCAGCTGCTGCTGCTCAACGACGCGTCTCAGGCGCCGGGACCGGCCGGGACTCACGTGCAGAGACTCGTGGGCTCCGAGCCCGGCGCCAGGCTGTGGGCGGCCGAGAACTTCACGGAGCTGATGCTGATGAGGAAGAGGATGCTGAATGTCACCATTGAGCTCAGAAGTGAGAAAAATGTCATGTTTGCAAAGTTCTGTGCTTCAAGCATTTGCTGCACCTTGACATCTGATCTGCAGCGCCCTCTCTCACTGCAGACAGCAGCACGGGCAGGGCCGGCTCCATCCAGTCCGTGACGATCCCCTCGACCGGCTGCTACCGGATCGAAGTGTCGGGCGCCAGAGGCGGCACCAACTCCTTCGCAGGCAAGGCTGGCGGCAGCGGCGCCTTCGTGTCCGGCGCCTTCAACCTGACGGCCGGCACCCAGCTGAGCGTCGTGGTCGGACAGGCCGGCGGTCTTCCCAGCTCCCTGCACAGCGGAGGCGGCGGAGGCGGCGGCAGCTTCGTGTACCGGACGGCAGACGAGCTGCTGCTGACTGCAGCCGGCGGTGGAGGTGCCGGGACCTATCATAGGGATGGTGAGTGCAGTAAAATTACATACGAAACACAGCACCAGCTTCAGATTTCTGACAATACCCCAACATCAAACGGACTTCACCTAATAGTACACTCAGCTTGAGCTTATCTCAGATTGCTACGCAGCTGGTAAAAGCCGCATCCAAAATCTCAACAGGCCTGCCCGGAGAGGCCGGCGTCAACGGCTCCGTCGCGAATCCGAGCGGAAACAGCCACGGCGGCAGCAACGGACAGCCGGGCTTCCACAACTCCAGCGCCATGACCGGCAACCACAACCTCGCTGGCTGCGGCGCTGGCTGGCTGGGGAAGCCGGTGTGCACCAGGCGGGGACCGGACGATGGTGACGGAGGCGGCAGTCGGGCTGAGGGCTGGCTGGGCGGCGACGCCGGCGGCTCCAACACCGGCGACGGCGGGTTCGGCGGCGGCGGAGGAGGCGGCACGATGAACCCCTACTGGGGCGCTGCCGGGGCCGGCGGCGGCTTCAGCGGAGGCGCCACCAGCTTCTCGGGGGGCCCTCCTGGAGGCGGCGGCGGCTCCTTCTGCTCTGGCAGCGGCTGCAGCGGCACCACTGGCGGCAACGCCGGCCAGCACGGCCTGGTGGTCATCCGGCTGGTCGAGCCGCTGAGCAACTTTTGCGAGTGACGATTTCATGAAAATTGAAAAATCTCTAACGGAGCAGAGTGCGTTGTGTCAAGAGTGAAATACCATCGTAGGAATTAACCGCTGCATCCAAGTGTTTACTTTTTCTAAGGTATCGGCCGAACACTAACGGTAGCTACTGAACACTACTTATACCATCCAAGGTGGATATACCTCGGCACCTGCTTATGCTATAAACGCTCGACTTTGCAGTGTGCCAGGCTATTAAAATACGCTCGAAGCAATACTCATTGCTTTAATTTAATCTGTCACTGCTTTAACCTGCACAGATATTGGCGGGGGCTGCCGTGCGATTCACACGAGCTGTGGGCACCCTGGCGCAATGCCTTTGATCACATCTGTGTCACATCCAGAGCTGACACAGAGTGTACAGCGGCAGCACATGCGTGTACGAACTTGAAATCCAGAAGGTGAACAAAGGTTAAATAATAGATTCAGGTTTTCCCGCCCGCCCGCTACTAGTGCAAAAGTACAAAGACTAGGCGGACAAAGACGCTGAAGCTTAGTGAGGGACAAGGCCGAGCGGCTGAATCAAGACTGTTTCTCTAATTCTGATTAAGACGAGGCGAGAACTCGTGTATTTATTGTAAGGCTATCTAGTATAAAACTCTAGTGAGCTGTCAGGTGAGGTCGGCTATAACTAATATGCTGAGCTATAAATCAAATCGGTGACTTGGCGTTCTGTTCTGACCAAACACACAAACGGGAGTAAAAAAGGGGATCTGATTTAAAACTTCAAAAATACTGAAGGGAGGAGGCGGGTGCTGCGAAATTGAAAAAAGCGGAAAAGCTGTGAGCTCGGAGCGATAGAAGGGCGAAGCAAACAATAGCAGGGACACGCAGGCTGCTGTGGAGAGCAATACTAAAAACAAAAAAGGTAAAAAAACAATTATTAGACATTGAAGGACCAATAGAATTAAATGAGATATTCGGGCTCGCCAGACAGGGGACTAAAAATGAACAGCAAAAAACTAACTGAGACACGACGCATTGTTCATTTTTGCTTAAAAAGCGGAGTGATAAAACCAAGTGAATAAAATGAGACAGAGGCAATCCGAAAATCGAGTTTATCACGCGAATTTGAGATTATTCACATAGGCTACTAACAGCAATGTCTATGCTAGCTTGCGAGGGTCATGAAAGTTCTGCAGTGCATCTCTGGCGCAAGTTGATGAGAAAAAATTGAGAATCGATTTGTCTGTCAAAACCAGTCTGATGCAGCGGTCTCCATAGCGACAGGGTGTGAAAAAAAACTGGGTAGCAAAAACTAATAAGAAAACTAATAAATAAGAAGTCGCATGCTGGCCCGGCACGAGGGCAACCCGCGGATCCGCAACTCTGAACTGCCTGAATAATCCTGATGTTGAACTTCCAATCCCAATCCTGAAACTGCCGACCCCAATCCTGAATCTGCCGACCCCAATCCTGAATCTGCCGATACCAACCCTGAATCTGCCGATACCAACCCTGAATCTGCCGATACCAACCCTGAATCTGCCGATACCAATCCTGAAACTGCCGATACCAACCCTGAATCTGCCGACCCCAATCCTGAAACTGCCGATACCAATCTTGAAACTGCCGATACCAATCCTAAAACAGCAAATGCCAATCCTGAATCTACCGATACAAATTCTGAAACTGCCGAAACCAATACTGAACCTGCAAATGCCAATTCTGAAACTGCCGATACCAATCTTGAAACTGCCCATACCAATACTGAACCTGCAAATGTCAATCCTGAAACTGCCGATACCAATCTTGAAACTGCCCATACCAATCCTAAAACTGCAAATGTCAATCCTGAAACTACCGATACCAATCTTGAAACTGCCCATACCAATCCTAAAACTGCAAATGTCAATCCTGAAACTACCGATACCAATCTTGAAACTGCCCATACCAATCCTAAAACTGCAAATGTCAATCCTGAAACTACCGATACCAATCTTGAAACTGCCCATACCAATCCTAAAACTGCAAATGTCAATCCTGAAACTACCGATACCAATCTTGAAACTACCGATACCAATGCTGAAACTGCAAAAGCCAATTCTGAAACTGCCTATCTGAAGCGCGGTCCCGCTCGCGCCGAGCCGGTCACTAATCAGCTACTCAGCTACTCCAACTAAAACCAGGAGCCGTCAGTCTCGCCTCTCAAAGCGCGATCTCGTCCTCCTCGGCGAGCCCCTGGGCGGAGAGGGTCCGCTGCACCGAGTCGCTCTCATAAACAGAGTCGTGCTTGGCCAGGATGCGCAGCAGGGGGCGCAGCTTCAGCCACCACTGCGTGTCCGGCCGCTGCATGCGCAGCTTGAAGTCCGTGTCGCTCAGCAGCTCCGTCACCGGCCTGACGCTCGTGCCGCGCTTCGTGATGCCCACGATGGCCGCGCTGGCCGTGGCCGATTCGTCCACGGTGGCCGGGCGGCCGGCCGCGCCGCCGGACAGCACCCGAGAGAACCAGTCGGCGGCCTTCACGCCGAACTTCGTGGCCAAGTTGCGGTCGTAAGGCGATGGCGTGCCGCCTGTGGGAGCAGATCGGGGAGGTGGCTTTCGGGACCCACCTCAGGAAGCAGTCAGACCTACATTAGGAAGCAATCAGGACCCACTTTAGGATTCAGTCAGACCTACATTAGGAAGCAGTCAGGACCCTCTTCAGGATTCAGTCAGACCTACATTAGGAAGCAGTCAGGACCCACTTTAGGATTCAGTCAGACCTACATTAGGAAGCAGTCAGTACCCACTTCAGGAATCAGTCAGTACCCACTTCAGGAATCAGTCAGTACCCACTTCAGGAATCAGTCAGTACCCACTTCAGGAATCAGTCAGTACCCACTTCAGGAAGCAGTCAGTACCCACTTCAGGAAACAGTCAGTACCCACTTCGGGATTTAGTCAGTACCCACTTCAGGAAGCAGTCAGTACCCACTTCAGGAAACAGTCAGTACCCACTTCAGGAAGCAGTCAGTACCCACTTCAGGAAGCAGTCAGTACCCACTTCAGGAATCAGTCAGTACCCACTTTAGGAATCAGTCAGTACCCACTTCAGGAAACAGTCAGTACCCACTTCAGGAAACAGTCAGTACCCACTTCGGGAATCAGCCAGTACCCACTTCAGGAAGCAGTCAGTACCCACTTCGGGAAACAGTCAGTACCCACTTCAGGAATCAGTCAGTACCCACTTCAGGAAACAGTCAGTACCCACTTCAGGAAGCAGTCAGTACCCACTTCAGGAATCAGTCAGTACCCACTTTAGGAAACAGTCAGTACCCACTTCAGGAAACAGTCAGTACCCACTTCGGGAAACAGTCAGTACCCACTTCGGGAAACAGTCAGTACCCACTTTAGGAATCAGTCAGTACCCACTTCAGGAAACAGTCAGTACCCACTTCAGGAAACAGTCAGTACCCACTTTGGGAAACAGTCAGTACCCACTTCAGGAATCAGTCAGTACCCACTTCAGGAAACAGTCAGTACCCACTTCAGGAAACAGTCAGTACCCACTTCGGGAAACAGTCAGTACCCACTTCGGGAAACAGTCAGTACCCACTTCGGGATTTAGTCAGTACCCACTTCAGGAAACAGTCAGGACCCACTTCAGGAAGCAGTCAGTACCCACTTCAGGAATCAGTCAGTACCCACTTCGGGATTTAGTCAGTACCCACTTCAGGAAGCAGTCAGTACCCACTTCAGGAATCAGTCAGTACCCACTTTAGGAATCAGTCAGTACCCACTTCAGGAAACAGTCAGTACCCACTTCGGGAAACAGTCAGTACCCACTTCAGGAATCAGTCAGTACCCACTTCGGGAAACAGTCAGTACCCACTTCGGGAAACAGTCAGTACCCACTTCAGGAATCAGTCAGTACCCACTTCGGGAAACAGTCAGTACCCACTTCAGGAAACAGTCAGTACCCACTTCGGGAAACAGTCAGTACCCACTTCAGGAAACAGTCAGTACCCACTTCAGGAAACAGTCAGTACCCACTTCGGGAAACAGTCAGTACCCACTTCGGGATTTAGTCAGTACCCACTTCAGGAAACAGTCAGTACCCACTTCGGGAAACAGTCAGTACCCACTTCAGGAAACAGTCAGTACCCACTTCAGGAAACAGTCAGTACCCACTTCGGGAAACAGTCAGTACCCACTTCGGGATTTAGTCAGTACCCACTTCAGGAAACAGTCAGGACCCACTGCAGGAAAAATCCAGGACCCACTGCAGGAAGCAGTCAGGGCACACTTCAGCCGGTACTTCAACAAACAAAGCTGACCAACATCCGAAAGCAAGCGGGCTGACCAAAATTTACAGCCAAGAAACAGCGCCCGACACCCACCCTGCTGCATGTGGCCCAGCACGTTGGAACGGCAGTCGAAGACGCCCTTGCCCTCCTCCTTGAAGACGCGGTACACAAAGTCAGTCGAGTAGTTCTCGTTGGCGAGCTCGTTGCGCAGGATGAGGCCCCGCTGCAGGCCGCAGTCGTCGTGCATTTTCTGCTTGAGGTGGCGCACATCGTCCAGCAGCACGGCCAGGTCGAATTTGTCCTCCTTGATGTAGGCAGCGTCCGCACCGCCGGCCAGGCCAGCCAGGGTGGCCAGGTAGCCGCAGTAGCCGCCCATGGTCTCCACCACGAACACGCGGCGCTGGGTGCCAACGGCGCTCTGCTTGATCTTGTCGATGATCTGCGTGATCTCATTGAGCGCGGTGTCAGCCCCGATGGAGAAGTCCGTGCCGGGCACGTTGTTGGAGATTGTGCAGGGCACCACCAGCATGGGCACGGCCAGGGCTGGCTGGCTTGGCCGGGCCTGGAACAGCTGCACCAGCGAGCTGAAGGCCTCGAAGCCGCCGATCAGCAGCATGCCTCTCAGGTTCTCCACCTTGGACAGGGCCTCGGCCACCTGGGCGGCATTGAATGGCGGCCAGGAAATTACAGGTAGAATCTAAATTGGAAAACTTATGGAAAGGTGGAAGGCGTGCCGACAGTGGGAGAGCTTAGCAGATAGTGGGAGAGCTTAGCAGATAGTGGGAGAGCTTAGCAGATAGTGGGAAAGCTTAGCAGATAGTGGGAGAGCTTAGCAGATAGTGGGAGAGCTTAGCAGATAGTGGGAGAGCTTAGCAGATAGTGGGAGAGCTTAGCAGATAGTGGGAGAGCTTAGCAGATAGTGGGAGAGCTTAGCAGATAGTGGGAGAGCTTAGCAGATAGTGGGAGAGCTTAGCAGATAGTGGGAGAGCTTAGCAGATAGTGGGAGAGCTTAGCAGATAGTGGGAGAGCTTAGCAGATAGTGGGAGAGCTTAGCAGATAGTGGGAGAGCTTAGCAGATAGTGGGAGAGCTTAGCAGATAGTGGGAGAGCTTAGCAGATAGTGGGAAAGCTTAGCAGATAGTGGGAGAGCTTAGCAGATAGTGGGAGAGCTTAGCAGATAGTGGGAGAGCTTAGCAGATAGTGGGAGAGCTTAGCAGATAGTGGGAGAGCTTAGCAGACAGTAGAAGAGCTTAGCAAATTGTGACAGCTTAGGTAGCAAATCTGCAGCTTCCTGGCAACTCACGGCGGCGATGCCGACCTCCTCCGCGGTGATCCGCTTGGTGCCGAGGCAGCTGCCGCCGGAGGACGTCAGGCCGGACACGGACTCCCAGCTCAGCGGGCGGAAGCTGGCCTTGACGAGGCCGTCGAAACCGCCGTTGACGCCCAACACGCGGAAGCCGTTGCTGATGCCGGTGCGGACGAAGGCGCGCACGCAGGCGTTGGCGCCGCAGGCGGGGCGCCGACCATCACGATGAGCAGCGTCGGGCAGCTGTCGCTGCAGGCGTTGGCGGGCGAGTGCAGCTTCTTCAGGGTCCGGTAGGTGGCCAGGTTGTTGATGAAGGACTTGCCGCGCAGCTCCACGGACTGGGCGTAGTTCTTGGCCTGGATGGCCTCGTTCACCGCCTTCGTGCGGGCCACGCACTCCACCAGCGGCAGCCGCACAGCCTGCGGCGGAGGGAGGGAAGCGATGGCTTCGGTAAACGGTTGTAAGATGCTGGCACCCAGAGATGCTGGTCTGCAGAGATGCTGGCACCCAGAGATGCAGAGATTCACATAGTCTGGCACTCATGGAGATGCTGGCGCCCAGAGATGCTGGTATTCACAGTCTGGCACTCATAGAGATGCTGGCGCCCAGAGATGCTGGTATTCACAGTCTGGCACTCATAGAGATGCTGGCGCCCAGAGATGCTGGCACGAGTATTCACAGAGTCTGGCACTCACAGAGATGCTGGCGTCCAGAGATGCTGGCACCCAGAGATGCTGGTATTCACAGAGTCTGGCACTCATAGAGATCCTGGCACCCAGAGATGCTGGTATTCACAGAGTCTGGCACTCATAGAGAAGCGGGCACTCAGAGTCTAACACTTAGAGAGGCTGGCACTCAGAGTCTAACACTCACAGAGGCTGGCACTCACAGGCACAGTCACTCTCAGATGCATGCCATTCAAGAAGTCACAGATTCACCCCTACAACCAGAGGCGGAAGGAGCCCGGGCGCCTGTGCAGTACCTGATTGGCATCGAGGCTGACAACGATGGATGGCAGCTCCGGGTTCTGGCGGGCGTCCAGCAGGGCCAGCACGGCCTCGGCAGCCATACGGCAGCCCAGCAGGCGGTCAAAGGCAGATGGGGCACCGCCACGCTGTACGTGGCCGAGGACGGTGACCCTGGTGTCGTACTTCAGCTTCTGGCTGATCGTGTCCCGGATGAGGTTGGCGCTGATGGCGTTGCCCTCAGTGTCGATGGCGCCCTCGGCCGCGATGATGATGTTCAACCGCTTGCCGCGTTGCCGGGCCTGCGGTGGCGAGGGCGGAGCGACTGTCAGTGTGTTGAAGGACAGGGGTTGCATGGTACTGAAGGGCAGGGGTTGCAGGGTACTGAAGGGCTGGGGTTGCAGGGTACTGAAGGGCTGGGGTTGCAGGGTACTGAAAGGCTGGGGTTGCAGGGTACTGAAGGGCTGGGGTTGCAGGGTACTGAAGGGCTGGGGTTGCAGGGTACTGAAGGGCAGGGGTCACAGGTTACTGGAGGGCACCGAGGCTCACCTTGATCAGATGGTTGCACATCACATCGGGCCAGTCGGTGCCCGGAGGCTCCTCAGGGATGAACAGAAAGTCGGCCTCGCAGCACAGGGCGGACACCAGCGCCAGGTAGCCGCAGTGACGGCCCATCACCTCCATGACGAAGGCACGCTGATGGCTCTGCGCGGTGGTGGCGATGGCGTCGCAGGCCTCGATGATGCGGTGCAGCGCCGAGTCCGTCCCGATGGTCATGTCGGTGCCGCAGAAGTCGTTGTCGATGGACCCGACCATCCCCGCGATGTGCAGGCTGGCATAGTCGCGCCGCTGCTTCTCTGTGACCGCGCCTTCCTTGAGCAGCTCGTCCACCAGGGACGGCCACTCCTGGCGGAACAGGTCCGCTCCTGCGGGGGTGGGGGGTTGTTGGTTCGAAACCGTGCTGTGTTGGCCTTAGCCCGCTGCCTTTTTACCAGCCTTTCCTATCTCAATCTTCCCTCCCAGCATCTCAATCCGCCCTTCCAGCATCTCAATCCTTACTCCCAGCATCTCAATCCTTACTCCCAGCATCTCAATCCTTACTCCCAGCATCTCAATCCTTACTCCCAGCATCTCAATCCTTACTCCCAGCATCTCAATCCTTACTCCCAGCATCTCAATCCGCCTTCCCTTTCTCAGCATCTCAATCCTCCCCCAGCCCACCGGTCAGTGAGCCGTCACCGCCGATGACCACCAGGTTGGTGATGCCGCGGCGGATGAGGTTCCTAGCGGCCTGTAGGCGGCCCTCGCGAGTCCGGAAGCGGGCGGAGCGGGCGGAGCCGATGACGGTGCCGCCCAGCTGGATGATGCCGGACACGAGGCCCCAATTGGCCTCCTTGATCATCTCCTGGCCGTCTTCGCCGTCGCCGATCATCCCTTCGTAGCCCTCGTAGATAAGATAGACCCGGAAGCCGCAGTAGAGGCCCATGCGGACCACGGCCCTGATGGCGGAGTTCATGCCCTGCGAGTCGCCGCCGGAGGTGAAGACGGCCAAAGCCGGCCGCTCGTGCAGCGGCAGCATGCGGAGCGCGTCCGTGACTGCGGAAGTCACGGCGGGGATTTGAGGATGAGCGGCAGGTGGGAACTGGCGCAAATGAAGTGTGTGCCGGACTAGCGGCAGTCTCCGATATTAAGATGAGTTCGCTAGTTGATGCAGAACACTCGAGACATGAACAACACGAACTGCACGCACGCTACGTGTCTGCGTAAACTGTGAAGCGCCTTGGCGATTAGAAAAAGTTCAAGCTGGACATTCATGATGTAAAAACTGTTACTTTCTGTACTCGTGCTCTGCACCAGGACTGAACAGCCCGCAGACAGACAGACAGACAGACAGACAGACAGACAGCTGAAAGTGCGGGCAATTGCGCAAGGACCGCTAGCAGTAGGGGAGGAACTTTAAAAATGCGTCAAGTTATGCAGATTTTATTTTATCTGGAATTCTTTGCTTTTCTGGCACTAAACTGACACTTCTGCTGTTTGCCTTTTCTGGCACTAAACTGACACTTCTGCTGTTTGCCTTTTCTGGCACTAAACTGACACCTCTGCTGTTTGCCTTTTCTGGCACTAAACTGACACTTCTGCTGTTTGCCTTTTCTGGCACTAAACTGACACCTCTGCTGTTTGCCTTTTCTGGCACTAAACTGACACCTCTGCTGTTATTGCCTTTTCTGGCACTAAACTGACACCTCTGCTGTTATTGCCTTTTCTGGCACTAAACTGACACCTCTGCTGTTTGCCTTTTCTGGCACTAAACTGACACCTCTGCTGTTTGCCTTTTCTGGCACTAAACTGACACTTCTGCTGTTTGCCTTTTCTGGCACTAAACTGACACCTCTGCTGTTTGCCTTTTCTGGCACTAAACTGACACTTCTGCTGTTTGCCTTTTCTGGCACTAAACTGACACTTCTGCTGTTTGCCTTTTCTGGCACTAAACTGACACCTCTGCTGTTTGCCTTTTCTGGCACTAAACTGACACCTCTGCTGTTTGCCTTTTCTGGCACTAAACTGACACCTCTGCTGTTTGCCTTTTCTGGCACTAAACTGACACCTCTGCTGTTTGCCTTTTCTGGCACTAAACTGACACCTCTACTGTTATTGCCTTTTCTGGCACTAAACTGACACCTCTGCTGTTTGCCTTTTCTGGCACTAAACTGACACCTCTGCTGTTTGCCTTTTCTGGCACTAAACTGACACCTCTGCTGTTTGCCTTTTCTGGCACTAAACTGACACCTCTACTGTTATTGCCTTTTCTGGCACTAAACTGACACCTCTGCTGTTTGCCTTTTCTGGCACTAAACTGACACCTCTGGTGTTTGCCTTTTCTGGCACTAAACTGACACCTCTGCTGTTATTGCCTTTTCTGGCACTAAACTGACACTTCTGCTGTTTGCCTTTTCTGGCACTAAACTGACACCTCTGCTGTTTGCCTTTTCTGGCACTAAACCATATAGTTTATAGTACAAAGCGATAATCCAAAAAGTGAGAAATTTGTCAATAGAAGTGCTCAAATAGGTTTCTGTTGCATTTAAAAGCGACTTTCATCATGTTGGCGCACTACACCCTGTTACTGCCAGCGGTAATGGCGATCACACTTCACACCAGTGTGCAAAGTGCACAGTGCCACAGTACCCAGACTATCAGCAGTGCAGTATTGAAACTTGCCCTTCATGTAGATGGGAAGCCCCAGCCTGCCATCTGGGAGACAGTTAGCATCAGAGTAGGGAATGGGATTATTATGGTGTAAATGCATGCTTCGGCTGCTGTCTACAACTGATTCATAACTGAGCGATTGGCTAAGAAGGTAAATATAAAACTGTCAATCTATTATTTTTAAATACTTTAAAAAATGAAGCACAGCACACTGCAGAAGATAAACATTGATTAGTGCAGAAAATAGGTTTATATCAGCTATTAAAAAGGCTTTACTAATATTAAAAAAACAAAAACTCATTAGAAATAATAGGTTATCAAGGCATTTAAATAAGGAGGGCTATACCATGAGCAGCATGCATCTGGTAACTCAATTATTAATTCGTGATAATCAATTTGAAACATTGAGATGTGACAAATACCTATGGCTGAAATATGTGTAGAGCAGTTTTCATGGTCAGTAATTTACATTTCAATTCATAGCAATGAACTTCAATTCAATGCATTTCATACATTAGTAAGTCAAATGCAAGGCCAAAAGATCTGACAAAAACCAATCTAAACATGCTTTTAAAGAGCAAAATTTGCAGCAATACAACTTTGCAGGAAAACACAGGATCAGAATCCCAAGCAATTTCAACACTCTGTCATTACTACTTCAAGTAGTTATATTTTATTTATTTCGATTAGAAGATAATACAATATGGCAATGTATACATACAATCAACAAAAAGCAAACTTACACGACTTCCTTGTACTAGCCTGGTATGCCATGGTGCAAGCTGAAACAGTAGGATTATATAATTTTGCTGAGACATTGTGTAAAAATATGAGACATTGCAAAAGTTTCTAGATTGCATTTACTGCAATAACAGGAGATTTAAATGAGTTGAAATTTTAGCCACAACTCTCCTGCATATCTACTCTATTGAAATGGTAAAACTGCAAAAACAATTTGAAATGCTTAGCTCATTAGCTCATAACTCCTAAGCTTATACTCATGAAACTCATATAAGGGCTATTAAAAAAGTTCTGCATATTGGTTAATAACTTCAGAAGTTCATGCACTAATGTGCTAATATTTAGCATGCACAATCTATGATATCTGCTTATTCAGTTTCAATTTTCTGCCTTAATATATAATAATTATTATTATTAGGCTGTTTAGTACAAAAGCTAAAGGAGTCCCTACACATACCCTCAATTATCCCAGCTAATGCTAGTACCCATTTACAGCTAGGTGAACTGAAGCAATGCAGAGTTAAGTGTTGTTCAAGGACATAAATTGTTCCCAATGGGTTTGGAATCAAATCCTTAACTTTTTAGTTGTAAGTCTAATGGCATAGCTGGCATAGCACCATTTCATACCTTTGTTTTGAGTCACTATAGTAAGCCAAGTTCACTGTATCTCACTCATATGACTCATATGACTCAACTGTAGGTCATTTGGCTAATACTTTGAATATGCGGACATACCTATCTCTTAAGTGGTTATGTATCAAATTTTATTTCATTGCTAACTTATTTTACAATGAAGATACACAATGGTATTGACTTTGACAACCTGCTACTTTGGCTTAATAACAATATAAGGGGAAAATTGAGACCCTAAGTAAGCAATTATCATAGTCTATGTGTCAAATACTAGCTCATAAAAAACATATATATGCTTTTAAAGTTATTAAACAAACTAGAAATTTTCTAACAGCCTTTATAAACTATTTTTTTAAGTTAAAAACAGGCAATTTTTTAATACTTAAAATATAACTCCAATCTGTTCTACAAGTATCAGGCTTATAAAACTGTATATAAGCATACTGAATACACAAGTTAATTTAGTCTATATATATTATTAGACCCTATAAGTCCTAGGATTTATACTTAAATAGGAACTTCAATAAGGGTCCCATGGCTTGCCAATATTCAAAAGGCAAATTTGAATAAAAATATACTTTTTTTCAAATGAAAAACTTTGCAGTATAATGATATGGATTAGAAAGCAAATATTAATTAGAAATAAAAGAAAAAGTAAAACCTAAAAAACAAAAAACAAAAATAGGACTGGCTTTCAATGCCAATGGGATTATAATAAACTATATTATCTTTTTCGTAGAAAAGAATAAGGCCCTTGGCCTTATTAAAAACAAAAAATGTTTCAGACACTAGTATAAAAGTTTATTATAAAATACAAAGCCTTTATGTTAAAAATTTCAAACTATTTTTTCTATTCTTAACTAATCTGTTTATTTGATATACTTAAAATTTTAATAAACTTCTTACTATTTTGAATTTTTCAACATTGTTGGTAATGGTGTTTGTTAGCATTGTTGTCCTAATTAGGAAACAACATTTGTATGCTTAAATGTTTATTATAAGAAGACACAAATTATAGACAAATGGCAATAGCAATAAATAATTAAATTATTTTTGATATTTTCTTCTTATTATGCATTTAAGTTTAAGGCTAATTTCTGTAAGCATTGTTACAAAGCTTTTGGGTTTTATAGTTGTATTGGATTCATTTTTAATAATAGTTAAAAAAAAGGATTAAAAAAGTTTAAAAAATATAATTAGTTTAAGTTAATTTTTAGAATATTTTTTACAATATCTAAGACTAAGTCAAGATGTTAATTGCAAGATAGGCCTAATATATTATCTAAATAAGCTAAGAATAAGACTAGGATTAGGTAGGATTATAGGCCTATATAGACATATTGCAGGCATAAACTTATTAATATTAGGTAAGATTATAAAAGTTTAAGGCGGCCTAGATATTTAAATCAAGACATCTTATTTTATTTGTACAAAAACCTATCCTCCTATTAGTATGATAGACAAACTAGGCCTAGATAGTTATAGTTATAGTTATGTCAAGTTCTATATATTACATATTATATTTTGCTTATTTGACAAAGCTATTTGAATAATGAATAGGTTAACTTAAAGGAGCTTGCTGCAACCAAATGCAATTGTCAACAAACATGTCGGCATAGCCATGCCAATAGGACATAGGTATGTCGTTTTGACTTCGTTTTAGGAAATTGTGTCTGTGTAGTTATTTAGTTTTGTGTGTGATATGAAATATTACATCTACGATCTATGAAATATTACATAGACCTACATAATTTGTCATTTGGTTTTCAGCTTACTAATTTTACACTCGATGAAAAATGATAAATAGCTAAATAGCCTAATAGTAGTAAATTGCTCAGGCAAACAGCCTGTTTGGCCAGTAAGAATAAGAACTACTTTTCGTCCTAAGATTTATTGTGAACAGGCTATTTATCGTAATAAGAATATATACTAAAATTATAGTAATTGTATTTATTGTAAAAAGATTTATTGTAAGAAATATTAAAATGAAATTTTTCAAATTTTCAATAATGCAGTTTTCAAAACGTTATAAAACTCTGTATACTCCTAGTTTTCTCATGCAGAGCGCCGAGAAAAAAATATAAACTCTTTCTTTATTAACTGAGGTCATTTACCTGCCTAAACTTGAGGTTGCTTTTTAGTTTGTTATTTGAAGACAAAAATTCACAGCTGATTATTCAATGATTTCAAATTTTGCTCGGAAGTGTTTTTAATGAATTTGTTCAAATTGAACTGACTTATGATAATCGATTAGTGTCTGGGTAAAGTCCTGCATGTCAATTTTCAGCGACAGAGAGCAAGAAGAAGTACTCGAAATCGAATATCAATTTATTACAATGATTGTAAAGCAAACTGTAAAAAATCCTTTCAATCTGTAGCCGTAATTTTTTTTAAGTCGGTTTATCTCCTGAATGATATTTCTTCTGTAAAAAATCATGGCGTTTGGTGCTTTAAAAGCAGAGATTTTTGTTATTTCCGAATATCGATCTTGAATATCGCTCGGGGAATCCCTGCATTATTATTTCTCCTGCAAGTTGAGTTGACATTGTTATCATTAACTCAAATAAAAATAAAAGCTTTATTTTATTTAACGTTTTAGTTTTTAGCTTTTCTCACCTCAATCCTTCTAATTTCTAAAGTTGTGCTATTTAATTTAGATAAGTCAAACTTTAGAATTGAACATTGAAGGCCTTTATTATTCCGTCCGTTATTTAATGCTAGCTAAATTAAATAATGCAACACCAACTGGTCACTAAATAAACAATTTGAGTTTTTGAAGCTGAGAAAAGAATTTGATTTTATCGTAAAAGAAGCTAAGGTTTTTAGTAAGTAAAAACCAAAAATATGATTAAGCCTAGACCTATTTGAATTCAATTGACATATATCAATATCAATATATGGGCATCGTTTTCCAGAAAACCTAGCAAAATCAACAGCTACAAAAGTTGAGTATCTAGGCTTAGGACCTTTTCCCAGACATAAAGAACAATTTAGGATATGATTTTGCATCTTAGTGCCAAGGTACTTAGGCCTATGTACTTAGGATGCTATATAGTATCCTGACTTTCCAAATTGTATTCTGAAATTAGACCTAAGCTGTGATTTCATAAATATAATTGCAATTCAGCTCTAAGAGTCCAAGTTTTCTTATAGTTTCACTACATATTGTCTTATCTATATGGCACACTAACATTCAATTCAAAATAGCTGGCCTATATTTAATAAGTGCAGCCCATTTTGGCAAAGGAATTTTTTGCAAAAGATGCTTTAGGCCTAGTAAAAGTGATTTTTTAGTTTAAATCAATATATATTTTGGTGAAAGAAAGTGACAGTTTAGTGAAAAGATTGGCTATATAATACATATATAATTACAAATATAGGCCCCCCCTATATTTGGTGAATCGGTGATTGAAGCCTTAAAAAATTATTCATTGCTGCAAATTAAATTATTTGCAGTTAGAAAATTTAAAAACTCATGCTATGGTAGTTATGGTATTTACATGCAATCTATTGATATGCAATCAATTGATTAGGGATAATAATGGTGTGTAACTTTTGGTTTTAAAGTTGTTCCACTAGTTCTAGTTCCTAAAATCGTACTTTGAAATCCTGTTGTAATGGAAGGGCATCCAATAAAACAACTATATTATTAGCCATTATGTTAAGTATTTTTTGCCATTATTGACTTTTGTCAAAAATTCTTTCACCAAAATGGATTGAAACCTATTTAAAAAGTTTAATAATTAGGAAGTCTAATAACCTATTAAGTTTGCTATCTTATTATTAGGCAAGTAGGTATTCATGTCATTTTTATTAATATAAAATTGTAGAAAAGATTTCTACTTTTTTTAGTTCTTAGTTACTAAATATAATTTTTAATGAATTTAAACTAGGCCTAAATAAGCCTATTTAAAAATAAAAAATAATACAAAAATAGCCTACTTCATTAGTTAGGTCCACTATAGCATAGTTTAAATAAATTAGCCATAAAATAGCAGTCTAAAGGTAATAGCAAAGAAGCAAATACTCTAAAGTAACAAGAGTTAATATAATGTGCATCATTGCCTCCCACTATTTTTGGATATTTGGAGCCAAAGTCAGAGTAATTTGAGGTATTAATATGAGTTTATACATCATACATGCGCAACTGTTGGCCAACCTGGCCAATCCAGCCAATGTAAATTGTGGTGGACCAGGGGTAAGTTGCAAAAATGCCCACCCCAAAGAATACAGACGTAGTACTAATTAGATGATGAGGCATTTAGCCCTTATAAAACAGTTATAGTTACTCCTGCAGTTTACCCAAAATTGTGTTTTTTTGCTTTAGGGTTTCTTTCACAGGTAAATTGTATTTTTGGTCAAAAAGTAAGTTGCATGGCCAGTGTAAATCAGGGGGGTTGCACATGTATCTTATACATGTGTAACTGGCAACCCCCCATTTATATTGGCCATGTGCTATGTGACTTACTTTTTGACCAAAAATGTAAATAACCTATAAAAAAACACTAAAGCAAAATTAATATAATTTTGGGTAAATGGCACAAGTAACTTGACTATCTTATTAAGGCTAAATGCCTCATCAGTTTTTTAGTAATATGTCTATATTTTTAGGTGGGCATTTTTGCAACATTTTCCTTGTGCATCATAGTTTATAATTAGCTAGATCTGCTAGGTTAGCCAGCAGTTGTGCATGTATGTGTGGGCTATTTTTAGCTATTCCTACTATTAATGGTATTTGTATATTTATATTGATTTTTTATTTTACTTTTTAATAATATATGCTAATATGCATTGGCAAACTATACTATAAATAAAAACTTTTTCTAGTCAAGAAGCCTAAACCTACTATTTTATCTAGAAATTATTTGGCAATTGGATTGAAAAAGTATATTAATATAAATATTAATATAACTGTTCATTCTATGGGACACCCTACTGAACTCTGCTTTATAAATTCCTAGGCATGCTCAATGGGATTCTAGAGACTGATAGCCAAGTGCTATTAGGTTTCATTGTACTATACCTGCCTCCCTCCCTCCCAATTCCCCTATGCTGCACTTAGTGCTGGCAATGGCAGCCTTTATACACTTAAATTACCAATGGCATGCAAAACACTTGGCCTATGTTATTGAGTATATATTGCCTTACATACCTGAATATGTGTGTCTCATAAAAGTTTAGTAAATTAAATAAAATCATAGTATGGTAAATTGTATTGAATCAAAATGCATTGTATGGCATTTGTATGCTTTGAGGGTGAGAATAGGAAAAATCCTGTTTACTTTAGCTCAGTGGAATAAAAATAATTGTTCCTACTGTTTGAAATAGTGTAATATATGCTCATTGGCTAGCATAATTTTTGTTGTAATTAATCTGTCCAAAGCACTATATGTGATAATGGGGGTATATAAATCTTATCATAATTACTTATCCCACTGTTGCTGCTGTGAGCCCCAGGCCCCTCCCCGCCCAGCTGCTAGGAGACCCCTGAGAACAGCTCGAAACTGGCCAATCCGCAGATGGACCCGCAGGTGGTTAGGAAGACGGACTTCGTTGTCGGGGGCAAGTACAAGCTGACCCGCAAGATTGGCAGCGGCTCCTTTGGCGAGATCTACCTTGGCGTGAGCATCATCAATGGCGAGGAGGTGGCCGTGAAGCTGGAACCTGTCACTGCGCGTCATCCCCAGCTGCTGTATGAGAGCAAGGTGTACAAAATTCTGCAGGACGGCATTGGCATTCCCAGCGTCAGGTGCGGGCTGCTTCTGTCTGCATTCGCTGTGTCCTCTGTCTGCATTCTGTATCCTGTCTGCATTCTGTGTTCTCTGCCTGCGTTCTCTGTGTCCTGTCTGCATTCTGTATCCTGTCTGCATTCTGTGTTCTCTGCCTGCGTTCTCTGTGTCCTCTGTCTGCATTCTGTATCCTGTCTGCATTCTGTGTTCTCTGCCTGCGTTCTCTGTGTCCTGTCTGCATTCTGTGTATCCTCTGTCTGCATTCTCTGTGTTCTCTGCCTGCATTCTCTGTGTTCTCTGTCTGCATTCTCTGTCCTCTGTCTGCATTCTGTGTTCTCTGTCTGCATTCTCTGTGTTCTCTGCCTGCATTCTCTGTGTTCTCTGTCTGCATTCTCTGTGTTCTCTGCCTGCATTCTCTGTGTTCTCTGTCTGCATTCTGTGTATCCTCTGTCTGCATTCTCTGTGTTCTCTGTCTGCATTCTCTGTGTTCTCTGTCTGCATTCTCTGTGTCCTCTGTCTGCATTCTGTGTTCTCTGTCTGCATTCTCTGTGTCCTGTCTGCATTCTGTGTATCCTCTGTCTGCATTCTCTGTGTTCTCTGCCTGCATTCTCTGTGTTCTCTGTCTGCATTCTCTGTCCTCTGTCTGCATTCTGTGTTCTCTGTCTGCATTCTCTGTGTTCTCTGTCTGCATTCTGTGTATCCTCTGTCTGCATTCTCTGTGTTCTCTGTCTGCATTCTGTGTATCCTCTGTCTGCATTCTCTGTGTTCTCTGCCTGCATTCTCTGTGTTCTCTGTCTGCATTCTCTGTGTTCTCTGCCTGCATTCTCTGTGTTCTCTGTCTGCATTCTCTGTGTTCTCTGCCTGCATTCTCTGTGTTCTCTGTCTGCATTCTCTGTGTCCTCTGTCTGCATTCTGTGTTCTCTGTCTGCATTCTCTGTGTTCTCTGCCTGCATTCTCTGTGTTCTCTGTCTGCATTCTCTGTCCTCTGTCTGCATTCTGTGTTCTCTGTCTGCATTCTCTGTGTTCTCTGTCTGCATTCTCTGTGTCCTCTGTCTGCATTCTGTGTCCTCTGTCTGCATTCTGTGTCCTCTGTCTGCATTCTCTGTGTCCTCTGTCTGACGTGCCTGAGCCGTGTCCCATCAGTGCCTCACACAGCGCTGCCCCTGACCCGCAGGTGGTACGGCCAGGACGGCGTGAAGAACCAGTACAACTGCCTGGTGATGGACCTGCTGGGCCCCAGCCTGGAGGACCTGTTCACCTTCTGCTCCCGCCGCTTCACTATGAAGACCGTGCTGATGCTGGCCGACCAGATGCTGTGCCGCATCGAGTTCGTGCACAACAAGAACTTCATTCACAGGTGAGGCGCATCGGTCTCTGCGCATTAGGGTTCATTTGCTGAGCGCCTATTTTTATCTTACGCTGCATTTCCTGACAGACAGCTCGGCAATCGGGCTGGGCTTTCCTGCCTGTTATCTGCGCCTTCCGCCCCGCACAATATGCGCTGCGAACTCCAGGCCTTCTAATTGAGTCCCCCTGCTCTGCCTCTCAGCTCTGCCCCCTGCATGCCTGCCCGCGTCCAAGTAATTTTTAATTACCGATTTGGGACGCCGGTCCCAGCTGACCCCCCCCCATCTGCCCTGGAATGACGCGCCGAACCTTAATTCGCATCTGTTGCGCAAGCTGTCTGTGATTGCGCAGTGATGGGCTTTTGCGCCGTCTGCTCTCGGTGTACTTTTATACTCGTAGTTTGCTATGGTGAAAGCTCACCTATGACTGGCACTGCCCCATTATAACCCCATGGCCTTCCTCATAACCCATCATGACCCATTGCCATCCCTCATAACCCATTTCCATCCCATTATGACCTATCGCCACCCCTCATGACCCATTTCCATCCAATTATGACCCATCGCCACCCCTCATGACCATCGCCATCCCTCATGACTCATCGCCATCCATAATGACTCATCGCCATCCTTAATGACTCATCGCCATCCATAATGACTCATCGCCATCCATAATGACCCATCGCCATCCCGCATGACCCATCGCCATCCCGCATGACCCATCGCCATCCCTCATGGCCCATCGCCATCCATAATGACCCATCGCCATCCCTCATGACTCATCGCCATCCCTCATGACCCATCGCCATCCCGCATGACCCATCGCCATCCCTCATGACCCATCGCCATCCATGACTCATCGCCATCCATAATGACCCATCGCCATCCCTCATGACCCATCGCCATCCCTCATGACCCATCGCCATCCCCAGGGACATCAAGCCCGACAACTTCCTGATGGGCATCGGGCGGCACTGCAACAAGCTGTTCCTGGTGGACTTCGGCCTGGCCAAGAAGTACCGGGACTCGCGCACCAAAACGCACATCCCCTACAGGGACGACAAGAACCTCACCGGCACCGCCCGCTACGCCTCCGTGAACGCCCACGCCGGCATCGAGCAGTCGCGTCGAGACGATCTCGAGAGTCTGGGTTACGTTTTCATGTACTTCCTCAGGTCTTCTCTGCCCTGGCAGGGGCTGAAGGTAGGTGTGCTCAGGAGCGACCCTCGCTAACCAGAGGTTGTGCTCATGACCCGCTAAATATTCAGGCTCACCCAAATCCCATTGGGTTTGGCGCCACCCAGACACCTAGATTCGATGGGGTTTGGCGCCACCCAGACACCTAGATCCCATTGGGTTTGGCGCCACCCAGACACCTAGATCCCATTGAGTTTGGCGCCACCTAGACACCCAGATCCCATTGGGTTTGGCGCCACCCAGACACCCAGATCCCATTGGGTTTGGCGCCACCCAGACACCCAGATTCGATGGGGTTTGGCGCCACCCAGACACCTAGATCCCATTGGGTTTGGCGCCACCCAGACACCCAGATTCGATGGGGTTTGGCGCCACCCAGACACCTACATCCCATTGGGTTTGGCGCCACCCAGACACCCAGATTCGATGGGGTTTGGCGCCACCCAGACACCTAGATCCCATTGGGTTTGGCGCCACCCAGACACCTAGATCCCATTGGGTTTGGCGCCACCCAGACACCCAGATTCGATGGGGTTTGGCGCCACCCAGACACCTAGATCCCATTGGGTTTGGCGCCACCCAGACACCCAGATTCGATGGGGTTTGGCGCCACCTAGACACCTAGATCCCATTGGGTTTGACGCCACCCAGACACCTAGATCCTATTGGGTTTGGCGCCACCCAGACACCTAGATCCCATTGAGTTTGGCGCCACCTAGACACCCAGATCCCATTGGGTTTGGTGCCACCCAGACACCCAGATCCCATTGGGTTTGGCGCCACCCAGACACCCAGATTCGATGGGGTTTGGCGCCACCCAGACACCTAGATCCCATTGGGTTTGGCGCCACCTAGACACCCAGATTTGAAGGGGTTTGGCGCCCCCTGCTCAGTTCCTGACATCTATTGCACTGTCTAGCCAGCATTCGGTGCCGCATCATTCTGCAAAAATTCGATCAGCCTGCCCGAGCACCCAGCCGCGCCATCGCAGCCAGACTGCTGCTCTATTACTCGCCCTCATTCCTTTGCCACCCCCTGCACTCCAAGATGGAAAGCGTGGCGCTGCATGCAGAAAAGTTTTCAGCTGTTCCACTGAGCCCAGGGCGCGGTTACCCCCCCCCCGCCCTCTGCTCGCCTCTCCGCCATTGTGCCGCCACCCCCTCCCAGATACTTGGCTGCTGCTATCTGTAGCCCAGCTTCTTCCGCCCATCATCCAGCTGTTGTATTAGTACTCTGGCGGCTGGGTGGGTGCGCTGCGCTCAGGCCATCCAAGCCTGCCCCTGTCTGTCTGTCTGTCTTTCATTCAATTCAGCTCTTTGCCCACTGCTTCAATTGTGTCTTTCATTGCCCTGCGCATGTCTGCCGCACAGTCTGACCAGCCGAAACTGCGCTTGATGTGACAATCTGTGACGCACATGTCTGTCTGTGGATTTCAGGGGCTTAACTTTCTTGTGAAGATTAAATCCTCTCTTGAGTTCGATGAGTTCGATGTTTAGCTGAAAATCCTATATCCTTTATCATATAACCATATCGGTCTCTCCCATCTGTCTCACTGTCATCTGTATCACCTATTTATCTCACTCATATCTGTTTAACTCCCACCAGTCTCACTCCCACCAGTCTCACTCCCAACTGTCTCACTCCCACCAGTCTCACTCCCACCAGTCTCACTCCCACCAGTCTCACTCCCATCTGTCTCACTCCCACCAGTCTCACTCCCACCTGTCTCCCTCCCACCAGTCTCACTCCCAACTGTCTCACTCCCAACTGTCTCACTCCCACCGGTCTCACTCCCACCAGTCTCACTCCCACCAGTCTCACTCCCATCTGTCTCACTCCCACCAGTCTCACTCCCACCTGTCTCCCTCCCACCAGTCTCCCTCCCATCTGTCTCACTCCCATCTGTCTCACTCCCATCTGTCTCACTCCCATCTGTCTCACTCCCATCTGTCTCACTCCCACCAGTCTCACTCCCACCATTCTCCCCCCATCTGTCTCACTCCCACCAGTCTCCCTCCCATCTGTCTCACTCCCATCTGTCTCACTCCCACCAGTCTACCTCCCATCTGTCTCACTCCCACCAGTCTCACTCCCACCATTCTCCCCCCATCTGTCTCACTCCCACCAGTCTCCCCCCCCCATCTGTCTCACTCCAACCAGTCTCACTCCCACAGTCTCCCTCCCATCTGTCTCACTCCCACCAGTCTCACTCCCACCAGTCTCCCTCCCACCTGTCTCCCTCCCACCAGTCTCCCTCCCATCTGTCTCACTCCCACCAGTCTCACTCCCACCAGTCTCCCTCCCACCAGTCTCCCCCCATCTGTCTAACTCCCACCAGTCTCACTCCCATCTGTCTCACTCCCACCAGTCTCCCTCCCACCTGTCTCACTCCCACCTGTCTGACCCCACCAGCCTCACTCTCACCCAGCGCCACACCCGCCACCCAGGCGAACAACAAGAAGCAGAAATACGAGCGCATCTACGAGAAGAAGGTGTCCACGCCCATCGAGAGCCTGACCAAGGGCTACCCGCCCGAGTTCAGCCGCTACCTCAGCTACTGCCGCAACCTGAAGTTCGAAGAGGCCCCGGATTACCGCTGGCTGCGCGAGAACTTCCGCATCCTGTTCCGCACGCTCAACTTCGTGTTCGACTACGTGTTCGACTGGACCCTGCTGAAGCAGCGGGCCACCACGGCCGCCAGCAGCGCCGGCCTGGCCGCCAACCAGCCCGCGCACAGGTGAACTGGCCAGGCGGCCGCTGGGGTACTCGGGAGTCGGACAGTAGTTGCTGGCCCATGTTAGTTTCTTTTTTCTCTCTGCTGGTTGCTTTTATTTTGCCGTCAATTGTTGGCTCTTTTCCTCTGCGAGCTCTCAGTGTCGGGCCTTGCAGCGGCGAACGCTTTAATATCCCAGCCTGTTTCTATGGCGGATGGGGACTCGGGCCCGGGTTCGCTGACAAACCAGCGGCTTGATTTTTGTTTTTTTATGCGACAAACAGTTTCTTCTGCTGCACCGTTTCAAATTCGTGTTCAATTATTGAATTTTAGCCGACAAATTCTCTTAATGTCCGATTTCTGCAGAGCCGCCTGTCTCAATTGAACTTTTATGAACCTTTCTGTTTTACTGCGTTATGTACTTTTATGATTGCGCGCTGGGCGGCTCTCTGGGCCCCAGAACTCACCATTATTGATTCTGAGCTACACCTGTGCACCCGTGCTGCCCAGGCCTTGTGCTGTCTGTCTTCATGTCCGTCTCCGCCTGTCCGCCATGCCCCAACCTGTCCGTCTCCGCCTGTCCGCCATGCCCCAACCTGTCTGTCTCCGCCTGTCCGCCATGCCCCAACCTGTCCGTCTCCGCCTGTCCGCCATGCCCCAACCTGTCTGTCTCCGCCTGTCCGCCATGCCCCAACCTGTCCGTCTCCGCCTGTCCGCCATGCCCCAACCTGTCCGTCTCCGCCTGTCCGCCATGCCCCAACCTGTCTGTCTCTGCCTGTCCGCCATGCCCCAACCTGTCTGTCTCCGCCTGTCCGCCATGCCCCAACCTGTCTGTCTCCGCCTGTCCGCCATGCCCCAACCTGTCTATTTGTGCAGCACCAGTTAAATAGGCTGATTCGCGCTACCTTTATTTGCTTATTACAATATATCTATTTACCTGTGTATTTATCCGTGTTGCTGCCTGTTGGATGTTTGCTAATTTAATTACAATTTTAATAGTAAAATTAGAAATGCAAAATAAGTGGCGCTATCGCAGCATGCTACTGGCCAGTAGGCGGCAGCGAGTTCTGCTACAATTTAATTATTATGAAGCCTCCCAGATGTAAATTGAATTCCCTGTGCCGGGCCGTCTGAATTCGATGTTGGCCGCCGTTTAGCTTGGGTTTGGCAGGCCCCAGCGCAGCCTGAATTGCATAAACAGTAGCTGTAATCACAATTATAATAATAACCATCGCTTTGCGATTGTGCGGCGGTAATTATCACCTGCTCAAATGGCCGATGGGCTGCTCTGGCTTGTCCAATTTCGCTTATTTATTTCCAAAACTGGACTGCAGCCTATTGCAGTGGCAACTGCTATTGTTTCTCACACTAGCAGTCTATTGCAGTGGCAATTGTGATTGGTTCTGACACTAGCAGCCTATTGCAGTGGCAATTGTGATTGGTTCTGACACTAGCAGCCTATTGCAGTGGCAATTGTGATTGGTTCTGACACTAGCAGTCTATTGCAGTGGCAATTGTGATTGGTTGTGACACTAGCAGCCTATTGCAGTGGCAATTGTGATTGGTTCTGACACTAGCAGTCTATTGCAGTGGCAATTGTGATTGGTTGTGACACTAGCAGTCTATTGCAGTGGCAATTGTGATTGGTTGTGACACTAGCAGCCTATTGCAGTGGCAATTGTGATTGGTTGTGACACTAGCAGCCTATTGCAGTGGCAATTGTGATTAGTTCTGACACTAGCAGCCTATTGCAGTGGCAATTGTGATTGGTTCTGACACTAGCAGTCTATTGCAGTGGCAATTGTGATTGGTTCTGACACTAGCAGCCTATTGCAGTGGCAATTGTGATTGGTTGTGACACTAGCAGCCTATTGCAGTGGCAATTGTGATTGGTTGTGACACTAGCAGCCTATTGCAGTGGCAATTGTGATTGGTTCTGACACTAGCAGCCTATTGCAGTGGCAATTGTGATTGGTTGTGACACTAGCAGCCTATTGCAGTGGCAATTGTGATTAGTTCTGACACTAGCAGCCTATTGCAGTGGCAATTGTGATTGGTTCTGACACTAGCAGCCTATTGCAGTGGCAATTGTGATTGGTTCTGACACTAGCAGCCTATTGCAGTGGCAATTGTGATTGGTTCTGACACTAGCAGCCTATTGCAGTGGCAATTGTGATTGGTTCTGACACTAGCAGTCTATTGCAGTGGCAATGGAGGTGGTTGGTTCTGACACTAGCAGCCTATTGCAGTGGCAATTGTGATTTGTTCTGACACTAGCAGCCTATTGCAGTGGCAATGGAGAAATGACGACTGAAGATAAAATTTCATGAAACTTCTTTTTTCTATTTATCGTGTCGCCAGTTAGGGCCCGATGTGACAATTAAGGACAGAAAAACTACAAGTAGTGCGAACGCGCATCGTCGCTATTATTGAGAAAAGGGAGACATTTGTGTGAATGGCCTACTGTACAATCAACGCACGCGAAGTTGAAGCAGGCAGCAAAAAGTGGGTGTCGAGTTAGCCTGGGGGATTTGCCGCTCCCAGCCAAAAATTGGCCAGTTTGTTGTGGCAAGGAAAGCTGAGGAATTGCTTTTGGCTCAAATCCAGATCCCCTAAGCCGCGGCCCACCGACAGAACTGGCTGCGAGACCCACTATTTATGCCTTACCGGTCTGCATTGGTGCAACTTAACTGATGCGTATGCTTAAAATAAGCCATTGCGTGCATACTACTCTACTAGTGTAAGTAGAAATATTAAACCATTGCGTATTTTCACTGTAAAAAAGCTGAAAATTGTAGCACATCATGTAGGCAATTCCCAATGAACGAAATTGCGGCTGGTTCTGACTGCAGATTATCAGCTTCAATCTACAAGGCCGCTCCTGGCTCATCAGTTCTTAAAATTTTTTCCTGATCCTCTTGGTCCGCAGCCCACCAGTGGAAGCCGGCATCACGAACTGGTGGTTGAATTTCACGCAGTAAACTCGCTACATGTAAGTGTACTACTCAGTACAGAATTACTCGTAATGAATCTCTATTCTTTAAATGAATCATTAATCATCTCTGCTGCATGACAGTTGCATGATATGTCTCTTGTCCATGCAGTCTCATATTGCATACAGAATCCCATGTGAGGAATTCGATAGTCAAATTTGTCTATGTTTGACAATCGAGACTCAATCAGAGCTCAATGTTGAATTTTCCTGCATTGAGTTCTGCCAATCTTTATCAGGACACAAATTTAACTTGAGTTCTCGCTTCAGTGAGCAGCTCAGTCCTTTGCGTAAATAATCTGACGAACTCGACGGCATCAGGTGAGTTTTATTGATAATTTTGTTTCCGGAGTGCGGCTCATTAACATAAAAATGTAATTATGGCCAAAATACATTTAACTTGCATGTGAATGATAAGCCAGTTAGCCAACCTGCAACCACCTGCCAATCAATAATTCATAATGCATTCTTTAAACCCGAGTCCATCAAAAACGTCTTAATTAAATGATGATAATTCAGCACAAGGCTTCCACCATGACACACATGGCTTCTCTATGACACACATGGCTTCTCTATGACACACATGGCTTCTCTATGACACGCATGGCTTCTCTATGACACACATGGCTTCTCTATGACACGCATGGCTTCTCTATGACACACATGGCTTCTCTATGACACGCATGGCTTCTCTATGACACACATGGCTTCTCTATGACACGCATGGCTTCTCTATGACACACATGGCTTCTCTATGACACGCATGGCTTCTCTATGACACACATGGCTTCTCTATGACACACATGGCTTCTCTATGACACGCATGGCTTCTCTATGACACGCATGGCTTCTCTATGACACGCATGGCTTCTCTATGACACACATGGCTTCTCTATGACACGCATGGCTTCTCTATGACACACATGGCTTCTCTATGACACGCATGGCTTCTCTATGACACACATGGCTTCTCTATGACACACATGGCTTCTCTATGACACACATGGCTTCTCTATGACACGCATGGCTTCTCTATGACACGCATGGCTTCTCTATGACACACATGGCTTCTCTATGACACACATGGCTTCTCTATGACACGCATGGCTTCTCTATGACACGCATGGCTTCTCTATGACACACATGGCTTCTCTATGACACACATGGCTTCTCTATGACACACACGGCTGCCCCCATGACACACGGCGTCCTCTATGACACGCGGCTCCCTCCATGACACACGTACACGGCCTCTTCTATGACATACACGGCCTCTTTTATGCCACACATGGCCTTCTATATGACAGAAACTTCTATGCCACACATGGCCTTCTATATGACAGAAACTTCTATGCCACACATGGCCTTCTCTATGACAGAAACTTCTATGCCACACATGGCCTTCTCTATGACAGAAACTTCTATGCCACACATGGCCTTCTATATGACAGAAACTTCTATGCCACACATGGCCTTCTATATGACAGAAACTTCTATGCCACACATGGCCTTCTATATGACAGAAACTTCTATGCCACACATGACCTTCTATATGACAGAAACTTCTATGCCACACATGGCCTTCTATATGACAGAAACTTCTATGCCACACATGGCCTTCTATATGACAGAAACTTCTATGCCACACATGACCTTCTATATGACAGAAACTTCTATGCCACACACGGCCTTCTATATGACAGAAACTTCTATGCCACACACGGCCTTCTATATGACAGAAACTTCTATGCCACACATGGCCTTCTATATGACAGAAACTTCTATGCCACACATGGCCTTCTATATGACAGAAACTTCTATGCCACACATGACCTTCTATATGACAGAAACTTCTATGCCACACACGGCCTTCTATATGACAGAAACTTCTATGCCACACATGGCCTTCTATATGACAGAAACTTCTATGCCACACATGGCCTTCTATATGACAGAAACTTCTATGCCACACACGGCCTTCTATATGACAGAAACTTCTATGCCACACATGGCCTTCTATATGACAGAAACTTCTATGCCACACATGGCCTTCTATATGACAGAAACTTCTATGCCACACACGGCCTTCTATATGACAGAAACTTCTATGCCACACACGGCCTTCTATATGACAGAAACTTCTATGCCACACATGGCCTTCTATATGACAGAAACTTCTATGCCACACATGGCCTTCTCTATGACAGAAACTTCTATGCCACACACGGCCTTCTATATGACAGAAACTTCTATGCCACACATGGCCTTCTCTATGACAGAAACTTCTATGCCACACACGGCCTTCTATATGACACACACGGCTCTATAACACAAACGGTCCTCTATGACACACACGGCTCTATAACACAAACGGTCCTCTATGACACACACGGCTCTATAACACAAACGCTCCTCTATGACACACACGGCTCCCCCAATGACGCATACGGCTCCTCTAAGACACGCAGGTCCTCCATAACACATGCGGCTCCCACCATAGCACACAGCCTCTTCTATGCCCACTCTGACACTATGCCCTCTCACACTGCCCCCGCTATGACTCACACTGCCCCGCTATGACTCACCCTTCTCGCTCTGTTACTCAAACGGCTGCCACCATGACGCTCGCAGCCCGCGATCCCCCAAGCCAGGCATGTCGGGCGGCTCCCTCCAGGGCGGCCAGTCCAGAAGCGGTTCGGCCTCGACGTCGCTCGGTGGTGCCGACACCAGCGCCGACAACGGCGAGGACGGCGGCGGCGGCGGTGGCAGTAGCGGCCATCCCACCGGCATTCGTCGAGTCGGCCGGCACCAGAAGGTGCGCCTCTGGCTCAGCAACTTCTGCGACAGCCGGAGTCTCTCGAAGTCGGCGCCCTCGGCTTCCATGGCCTTGGCGGACTCGAACTCGCTGATCACCTGGCGCCGGCTGGGCCTGCGAAGCGCCGGGGCCCAGGCCTTCGACGACAGCGGCACCTTCTCGGCCGACTCTGGCGCCTTTGCTGGTGATTCACCATTCATCAACATTTATTATACCATTCACCATTATTCATCAACATTCACTATCGTTCACCAATATTCACCATAATTCACTAATATTTACCATAATTCACCAATTCACTATTCAGTGTCATTCATAATCATTCATTACCATTCATTGTCATTCACCACCATTCACCACCATTCAAAACCATTCACCACCATTCACTACCATTCACTACCATTCAGTACTATTCACAACCATTCACTACCATTCAAAACCATTCACCACCATTCACTACCATTCACTACCATTCACAACCATTCAACACCATTCAAAACCATTCACAACTATTCACAACCATTCACCACCATTCACCACCATTCAAAACCATTCACAACCATTCACCACCATTCACCACCATTCACCACCATTCAAAACCATTCACCACCATTCACCACCATTCACCACCATTCACCACCATTCACCACCATTCAAAACCATTCACCACCATTCACCACCATTCACCACCATTCACCACCATTCACCACCATTCACCACCATTCACCACCATTCACCACCATTCACCACCATTCACCACCATTCACCACCATTCACCACCATTCACCACCATTCACTACCATTCACTACCATTCACAACTATTCACAACCATTCAAAACCATTCACCACCATTCACTACCATTCACCACCATTCACCACCATTCACCACCATTCACCACCATTCACCACCATTCACCACCATTCACAACCATTCACTACCATGCAACCCCGCCGACTCCCCGAGCCCCGCAGACTCGCAGCAGCCGCGGTCCCGCTGCTCAACTGTCCGAAGCAGCCTGCAGCTGCGCAGGCCCAGCGCCGCGAACCCCAGAAGCCCGAGGTCGGTGAGTGGCCGCACTGGCTGAGACTCCAACTCGATTCCGCTGACGTGGCGAATCCCAAATTTTTCTCTCTGCTTTCAGTCAACCAGCAACTTGACTGCCAGGGGCTCGGCCTGTGAGTATTTTACTAGACTAAAGCTGACGCAGGTTTCAAACCTGAAAGCCTTTGAAAACTTCAGGAGTTTCAGACACTTCAAGATCTGCAAAGTGTGAGCTTTGTGTGCCTTTTTGTCAACATTTCAGCCGCTCGAACCTCCTTGAACCGGCTGCTGCTGAACCGGCTGAGTCTGCTGAGCAACTCGACACCCACCCCAGAGCTGGGAGGTCAGCATCCCCCCCCTGCTTCAGTGTGCCGTTGTCCTCAGTAGGACTGTGACTGACTGAATGAGCATGCAGTGCAGTGTGCTCACCGTGTGAGAGAGTGCATGCCCCAGAGTGCAGTGCAGTGTGCTCACCGTGTGAGAGAGTGCATGCCCCAGAGTGCAGTGCAGTGTGCTGACCAGTGTGAGAGAGTACATGCCCCAGAGTGCAGTGCAGTGTGCTCACCCGTGTGAGAGAGTGCATGCCCCAGAGTGCAGTGCAGTGTGCTCACCGTGTGAGAGAGTGCATGCCCAGAGTGCAGTGCAGTGTGCTCACCAGTGTGAGAGAGTGCATGCCCCAGAGTGCAGTGCAGTGTGCTCACCAGTGTGAGAGAGTGCATGCCCCAGAGTGCAGTGCAGTGTGCTCACCCGTTTGAGAGAGTGCATGCCCCAGAGTGCTCACCCGTGAGAGAGTGCATGCCCCAGAGTGCTCACCCGTGAGAGAGTGCATGCCCCAGAGTGCAGTGAGGTGTGCGAGCCAAAAGCAAACAGTTGCCAGGCAGCTCTCAAATCCGCCGCACCCAGAATGCTACTCGGTGAATTCCGCCGAGGCCGATTGGCTGCGGCACAACTCCGAGCTGACGGCTTCGAGCGGTGGCAAACGCAGCCGGTCTACGATGCAAAGCGGCGGCACTAATAAAAAATCTGTGAGCAGTGAAAGCCCAGTTTCTGAGATTGTTAACTCGATGCTCATTGCTCAATGCTCAGTTCTGTGCTCAATGCTTAGTGCTCAGTGCTCAGTGCTCAGTGCTCAATGCTTAGTGCTCAGTGCTCAATGCTCAGTGCTCAATGCTTAGTTCTCAGTGCTCAATGCTTAGTGCTCAGTGCTCAGTGCTCAGTGCTCAATGCTTAGTGCTCAGTGCTCAGTGCTCAATGCTCAGTGCTCAATGCTTAGTTCTCAGTGCTCAATGCTTAGTGCTCAGTTCTCAGTGCTCAATGCTTAGTGCTCAGTGCTCAATGCTTAGTGCTTAGTGCTCAGTGCTCAGTGCTCAGTTCTCAGTGCTCAATGCTTAGTGCTCAGTTCTCAGTGCTCAATGCTTAGTGCTCAGTGCTCTGTGCTCAGTGCTCAGTGCTCAGTGCTCAGTGCTCTGTGCTCTGTGCTCAGTGCTCAGTGCTCAGTGCTTAGTTCTCAATGCTTAGTGCTCAATGCTTAGTTCTCAGTTCTCAATGCTTAGTGCTCAATGCTTAGTTCTCAGTTCTCAATGCTTAGTGCTCAATGCTTAGTTCTCAGTGCTCAATGCTTAGTGCTCAGTGCTCATGCCCGATTCTCAGTGCTTCATACTCCATGCTCAATCAATCTTAGTCAGCAAAGCGGTCAACAAATCCGGAGAAGTTGTCCACAGCCGTCCGGGTGGTGAAGCCGTCGGTTGCCTCATCCGGTGAGGACGACGACGGCGGAGACGACTCTGGCACCGGCAGCACGCCCGTCAGCGAGGACCTGGTGCGCCACCCGGAGCCGTACCACGTGCGCATCCTGCCAGCTATGTGCTACCTGGTGTGGCGGCCCAACATGCTGCGCAGGGAATGCCTCATCGAACGGGGGCAGCGGGCCTACCTTAATGCTCTGCAGCCCAGCTCCCTGCCCATGCAGTACCTCATCGCTGCGGTGGCTGCCCGGCTCGACATTGAAGTGCCGCTGTTGGACAGCCAGAGGCCAGGGTATTCCCAGAGGGTGCCCAAGTTCGAATACGTATTTCGATGGCACACGCCTAATGGTGGGACTTGAAACATGCATCACAAAGTCCGCATACATGTACGATCGTATCACGGCTCCGCTCTCTCCAACACCCACCCTCCGCTCTCCCCAACACCCACCCTCCGCTCTCCCCAACACCCACCCTCCGCTCTCTCCAACACCCACCCTCCGCTCTCCCCAACACCCACCCTCCGCTCTCCCCAACACCCACCCTCCGCTCTCCCCAACACCCACCCTCCCTCTCCCCAACACCCACCCTCCCCTCTCGCCAACACCCGCCCTCCGCTCTCCCAACACCCACCCTCCCCTCTCCCAACACCCACCCTCCCCTCTCCCCAACACCCACCCTCCCCTCTCGCCAACACCCGCCCTCCGCTCTCCCCAACACCCACCCTCCCCTCTCGCCAACACCCACCCTCCGCTCTCCCCAACACCCACCCTCCGCTCTCCCCAACACCCACCCTCCGCTCTCTTCAACACTCACCCTCCGCTCTCACCAACACCCACCCTCCGCTCTCTCCAACACCCACCCTCTGCTCTTCCCAACAGCCACCCTCCGCTCTCTCCAACACCCACCCTCCGCTCTCCCTAATACCCACCCTCCGCTCTCTCCAACACCCACCCTCCGCTCTCCCTAATACCCACCCTCCGCTCTCCCCAACATCTGCACTCAGGCCAGCGAGTCCAGCTGACCGACCGCATCACGGACATTGACCACCCGGCGGGTCAGTCCGGAGATCCGGGATCCCCAGTGCGGGTGTTCATCGCCGGGTCACCTGGCTGGCTGACCAAAGCGAAGTGAGCTGCCCCAGAGACCGGCTGTCCGAGCGGGATCAGCCGGCCAGTTTTACTCTGAGAAGTTCGCAGCGTACTTGCTGCACGAGACAGTTATTGGTTTGCAGCGAGAGCGGATTGGTTTTTATTTCCAGTAACTATTCAAATACACCTAGCCTAGAGTAGTGAACCGAGATGCCCAGTTTTTCCTTAAACTGGATCAAGGCGTACTTTTATTACGACGCAGTCGTATATTAAATTTTTCCATCTTAAGTACATGGTAGATCATTTAGCCAACTAGCAAGATTTATAAACAAAGTCTTGCGCAATACAGGATGAGTGCACATTTTTAAGGGGAATGTTACACCTTTACACAATACTCAAAAACTACTGCCACTCGGCCGATCCACCTAGCAGCCCAGGTGTCAAGGTGTGGAATCAGTCAAGCTCATCGGGAATCGCTGCGGGATGACGCTGCCTTGATCTGCAAACCAGCAACGGTCACACCGTGGCTGACTACGCCGCTGAGAACAGGCAAAGGCGGGAGCTGCTGGCCGGGATGCGAGACACGATCAGGCGTTAAGCTCTGCTCGGTACACCGAATGCAACTGCTACTCCAACAACTGCTTGCTTCTTCTATAGCAAAAAGATTTCTGCGAAACTTATACTTAAATCGCTACAGAGACCTCAGCATGGATATAGAGTTCTCACATGAGACCTCAGTTCACATGAGACCTCAGTTCACCAGAGACCTCAGTTCACCAGAGACCTCAGTTCACATGAGACCTCAGTTCACCAGAGACCTCAGTTCACATGAGACCTCAGTTCACATGAGACCTCAGTTCACATGAGACCTCAGTTCACCAGAGACCTCAGTTCACATGAGACCTCAGTTCACCAGAGACCTCAGTTCACATGAGACCTCAGTTCACATGAGACCTCAGTTCACATGAGACCTCAGTTCACATGAGACCTCAGTTCACCAGAGACCTCAGTTCACCAGAGACCTCAGTTCACATGAGACCTCAGTTCACCAGAGACCTCAGCATGGATATAGAGTTCTCACATGAGACCTCAGTTCACATGAGACCTCAGTTCACCAGAGACCTCAGTTCACATGAGACCTCAGTTCACCAGAGACCTCAGTTCACATGAGACCTCAGTTCACATGAGACCTCAGTTCACATGAGACCTCAGTTCACCAGAGACCTCAGTTCACATGAGACCTCAGTTCACCAGAGACCTCAGTTCACATGAGACCTCAGTTCACATGAGACCTCAGTTCACATGAGACCTCAGTTCACCAGAGACCTCAGTTCACATGAGACCTCAGTTCACCAGAGACCTCAGTTCACATGAGACCTCAGTTCACCAGAGACCTCAGCATGGATATAGAGTTCTCACATGAGACCTCAGTTCACATGAGACCTCAGTTCACATGAGACCTCAGTTCACATGAGACCTCAGTTCACATGAGACCTCAGTTCACCAGAGACCTCAGTTCACCAGAGACCTCAGCATGGATATAGAGTTCTCACATGAGACCTCAGTTCACATGAGACCTCAGTTCACCAGAGACCTCAGTTCACATGAGACCTCAGTTCACATGAGACCTCAGTTCACATGAGACCTCAGTTCACCAGAGACCTCAGTTCACCAGAGACCTCAGCATGGATATAGAGTTCTCACATGAGACCTCAGTTCACATGAGACCTCAGTTCACCAGAGACCTCAGTTCACATGAGACCTCAGTTCACCAGAGACCTCAGTTCACATGAGACCTCAGTTCACATGAGACCTCAGTTCACATGAGACCTCAGTTCACCAGAGACCTCAGTTCACATGAGACCTCAGTTCACCAGAGACCTCAGCATGGATATAGAGTTCTCACATGAGACCTCAGTTCACATGAGACCTCAGTTCACCAGAGACCTCAGTTCACATGAGACCTCAGTTCACATGAGACCTCAGTTCACCAGAGACCTCAGTTCACATGAGACCTCAGTTCACATGAGACCTCAGTTCACCAGAGACCTCAGTTCACCAGAGACCTCAGTTCACCAGAGACCTCAGTTCACATGAGACCTCAGTTCACCAGAGACCTCAGTTCACATGAGACCTCAGTTCACATGAGACCTCAGTTCACATGAGACCTCAGTTCACATGAGACCTCAGTTCACAGAGACCTCAGTTCACCAGAGACCTCAGTTCACATGAGACCTCAGTTCACCAGAGACCTCAGCATGGATATAGAGTTCTCACATGAGACCTCAGTTCACATGAGACCTCAGTTCACCAGAGACCTCAGTTCACATGAGACCTCAGTTCACCAGAGACCTCAGTTCACATGAGACCTCAGTTCACATGAGACCTCAGTTCACATGAGACCTCAGTTCACCAGAGACCTCAGTTCACATGAGACCTCAGTTCACCAGAGACCTCAGCATGGATATAGAGTTCTCACATGAGACCTCAGTTCACATGAGACCTCAGTTCACCAGAGACCTCAGTTCACATGAGACCTCAGTTCACATGAGACCTCAGTTCACATGAGACCTCAGTTCACATGAGACCTCAGTTCACAGAGACCTCAGTTCACCAGAGACCTCAGTTCACAGAGACCTCAGTTCACCAGAGACCTCAGCATGGATATAGAGTTCTCACATGAGACCTCAGTTCACATGAGACCTCAGTTCACCAGAGACCTCAGTTCACATGAGACCTCAGTTCACCAGAGACCTCAGTTCACATGAGACCTCAGTTCACATGAGACCTCAGTTCACATGAGACCTCAGTTCACCAGAGACCTCAGTTCACATGAGACCTCAGTTCACCAGAGACCTCAGCATGGAATAGAGTTCTCACATGAGACCTCAGTTCACATGAGACCTCAGTTCACCAGAGACCTCAGTTCACATGAGACCTCAGTTCACCAGAGACCTCAGTTCACCAGAGACCTCAGTTCACATGAGACCTCAGTTCACATGAGACCTCAGTTCACATGAGACCTCAGTTCACCAGAGACCTCAGTTCACATGAGACCTCAGTTCACCAGAGACCTCAGTTCACATGAGACCTCAGTTCACCAGAGACCTCAGCATGGATATAGAGTTCTCACATGAGACCTCAGTTCACATGAGACCTCAGTTCACCAGAGACCTCAGTTCACATGAGACCTCAGTTCACCAGAGACCTCAGTTCACATGAGACCTCAGTTCACCAGAGACCTCAGCATGGATATAGAGTTCTCACATGAGACCTCAGTTCACATGAGACCTCAGTTCACATGAGACCTCAGTTCACAGAGACCTCAGTTCACATGAGACCTCAGTTCACCAGAGACCTCAGTTCACCAGAGACCTCAGCATGGATATAGAGTTCTCACATGAGACCTCAGTTCACATGAGACCTCAGTTCACCAGAGACCTCAGTTCACATGAGACCTCAGTTCACCAGAGACCTCAGTTCACATGAGACCTCAGTTCACCAGAGACCTCAGCATGGATATAGAGTTCTCACATGAGACCTCAGTTCACATGAGACCTCAGTTCACCAGAGACCTCAGTTCACATGAGACCTCAGTTCACCAGAGACCTCAGTTCACCAGAGACCTCAGTTCACCAGAGACCTCAGCATGGATATAGAGTTCTCACATGAGACCTCAGTTCACATGAGACCTCAGTTCACCAGAGACCTCAGTTCACATGAGACCTCAGTTCACCAGAGACCTCAGTTCACATGAGACCTCAGTTCACCAGAGACCTCAGCATGGATATAGAGTTCTCACATGAGACCTCAGTTCACATGAGACCTCAGTTCACATGAGACCTCAGTTCACCAGAGACCTCAGTTCACATGAGACCTCAGTTCACCAGAGACCTCAGCATGGATATAGAGTTCTCACATGAGACCTCAGTTCACATGAGACCTCAGTTCACCAGAGACCTCAGTTCACATGAGACCTCAGTTCACATGAGACCTCAGTTCACCAGAGACCTCAGCATGGATATAGAGTTCTCACATGAGACCTCAGTTCACATGAGACCTCAGTTCACCAGAGACCTCAGTTCACATGAGACCTCAGTTCACCAGAGACCTCAGTTCACATGAGACCTCAGTTCACATGAGACCTCAGTTCACCAGAGACCTCAGTTCACATGAGACCTCAGTTCACCAGAGACCTCAGTTCACATGAGACCTCAGTTCACCAGAGACCTCAGTTCACATGAGACCTCAGTTCACCAGAGACCTCAGCATGGATATAGAGTTCTCACATGAGACCTCAGTTCACATGAGACCTCAGTTCACCAGAGACCTCAGTTCACATGAGACCTCAGTTCACCAGAGACCTCAGTTCACATGAGACCTCAGTTCACATGAGACCTCAGTTCACATGAGACCTCAGTTCACAGAGACCTCAGTTCACCAGAGACCTCAGCATGGATATAGAGTTCTCACATGAGACCTCAGTTCACATGAGACCTCAGTTCACCAGAGACCTCAGTTCACATGAGACCTCAGTTCACCAGAGACCTCAGTTCACATGAGACCTCAGTTCACATGAGACCTCAGTTCACATGAGACCTCAGTTCACCAGAGACCTCAGTTCACATGAGACCTCAGTTCACCAGAGACCTCAGCATGGATATAGAGTTCTCACATGAGACCTCAGTTCACATGAGACCTCAGTTCACCAGAGACCTCAGTTCACATGAGACCTCAGTTCACCAGAGACCTCAGTTCACAGAGACCTCAGTTCACATGAGACCTCAGTTCACATGAGACCTCAGTTCACATGAGACCTCAGTTCACCAGAGACCTCAGTTCACATGAGACCTCAGTTCACCAGAGACCTCAGTTCACATGAGACCTCAGTTCACCAGAGACCTCAGCATGGATATAGAGTTCTCACATGAGACCTCAGTTCACATGAGACCTCAGTTCACCAGAGACCTCAGTTCACATGAGACCTCAGTTCACCAGAGACCTCAGTTCACATGAGACCTCAGTTCACCAGAGACCTCAGCATGGATATAGAGTTCTCACATGAGACCTCAGTTCACATGAGACCTCAGTTCACATGAGACCTCAGTTCACAGAGACCTCAGTTCACCAGAGACCTCAGTTCACATGAGACCTCAGTTCACCAGAGACCTCAGCATGGATATAGAGTTCTCACATGAGACCTCAGTTCACATGAGACCTCAGTTCACATGAGACCTCAGTTCACCAGAGACCTCAGTTCACATGAGACCTCAGTTCACCAGAGACCTCAGTTCACATGAGACCTCAGTTCACCAGAGACCTCAGCATGGATATAGAGTTCTCACATGAGACCTCAGTTCACATGAGACCTCAGTTCACAGAGACCTCAGTTCACATGAGACCTCAGTTCACCAGAGACCTCAGTTCACATGAGACCTCAGTTCACCAGAGACCTCAGCATGGATATAGAGTTCTCACATGAGACCTCAGTTCACATGAGACCTCAGTTCACCAGAGACCTCAGTTCACATGAGACCTCAGTTCACCAGAGACCTCAGTTCACATGAGACCTCAGTTCACATGAGACCTCAGTTCACATGAGACCTCAGTTCACATGAGACCTCAGTTCACCAGAGACCTCAGTTCACATGAGACCTCAGTTCACCAGAGACCTCAGCATGGATATAGAGTTCTCACATGAGACCTCAGTTCACATGAGACCTCAGTTCACCAGAGACCTCAGTTCACATGAGACCTCAGTTCACATGAGACCTCAGTTCACCAGAGACCTCAGTTCACATGAGACCTCAGTTCACATGAGACCTCAGTTCACATGAGACCTCAGTTCACAGAGACCTCAGTTCACCAGAGACCTCAGTTCACATGAGACCTCAGTTCACCAGAGACCTCAGTTCACATGAGACCTCAGTTCACATGAGACCTCAGTTCACATGAGACCTCAGTTCACATGAGACCTCAGTTCACAGAGACCTCAGTTCACCAGAGACCTCAGTTCACATGAGACCTCAGTTCACCAGAGACCTCAGCATGGATATAGAGTTCTCACATGAGACCTCAGTTCACATGAGACCTCAGTTCACCAGAGACCTCAGTTCACATGAGACCTCAGTTCACCAGAGACCTCAGTTCACATGAGACCTCAGTTCACATGAGACCTCAGTTCACATGAGACCTCAGTTCACCAGAGACCTCAGTTCACATGAGACCTCAGTTCACCAGAGACCTCAGCATGGATATAGAGTTCTCACATGAGACCTCAGTTCACATGAGACCTCAGTTCACCAGAGACCTCAGTTCACATGAGACCTCAGTTCACCAGAGACCTCAGTTCACATGAGACCTCAGTTCACCAGAGACCTCAGTTCACCAGAGACCTCAGTTCACATGAGACCTCAGTTCACCAGAGACCTCAGCATGGATATAGAGTTCTCACATGAGACCTCAGTTCACATGAGACCTCAGTTCACCAGAGACCTCAGTTCACATGAGACCTCAGTTCACCAGAGACCTCAGTTCACATGAGACCTCAGTTCACATGAGACCTCAGTTCACATGAGACCTCAGTTCACATGAGACCTCAGTTCACCAGAGACCTCAGTTCACATGAGACCTCAGTTCACCAGAGACCTCAGCATGGATATAGAGTTCTCACATGAGACCTCAGTTCACATGAGACCTCAGTTCACCAGAGACCTCAGTTCACATGAGACCTCAGTTCACCAGAGACCTCAGTTCACCAGAGACCTCAGTTCACATGAGACCTCAGTTCACATGAGACCTCAGTTCACATGAGACCTCAGTTCACCAGAGACCTCAGTTCACATGAGACCTCAGTTCACCAGAGACCTCAGTTCACATGAGACCTCAGTTCACCAGAGACCTCAGCATGGATATAGAGTTCTCACATGAGACCTCAGTTCACATGAGACCTCAGTTCACCAGAGACCTCAGTTCACATGAGACCTCAGTTCACCAGAGACCTCAGTTCACATGAGACCTCAGTTCACCAGAGACCTCAGCATGGATATAGAGTTCTCACATGAGACCTCAGTTTACATGAGACCTCAGTTCACATGAGACCTCAGTTCACCAGAGACCTCAGTTCACATGAGACCTCAGTTCACCAGAGACCTCAGCATGGATATAGAGTTCTCACATGAGACCTCAGTTCACATGAGACCTCAGTTCACATGAGACCTCAGTTCACCAGAGACCTCAGTTCACATGAGACCTCAGTTCACCAGAGACCTCAGTTCACATGAGACCTCAGTTCACCAGAGACCTCAGCATGGATATAGAGTTCTCACATGAGACCTCAGTTCACATGAGACCTCAGTTCACCAGAGACCTCAGTTCACATGAGACCTCAGTTCACCAGAGACCTCAGTTCACATGAGACCTCAGTTCACCAGAGACCTCAGCATGGATATAGAGTTCTCACATGAGACCTCAGTTCACATGAGACCTCAGTTCACCAGAGACCTCAGTTCACATGAGACCTCAGTTCACCAGAGACCTCAGTTCACATGAGACCTCAGTTCACATGAGACCTCAGTTCACATGAGACCTCAGTTCACATGAGACCTCAGTTCACCAGAGACCTCAGTTCACATGAGACCTCAGTTCACCAGAGACCTCAGCATGGATATAGAGTTCTCACATGAGACCTCAGTTCACATGAGACCTCAGTTCACCAGAGACCTCAGTTCACATGAGACCTCAGTTCACCAGAGACCTCAGTTCACAGAGACCTCAGTTCACATGAGACCTCAGTTCACATGAGACCTCAGTTCACATGAGACCTCAGTTCACCAGAGACCTCAGTTCACATGAGACCTCAGTTCACCAGAGACCTCAGTTCACATGAGACCTCAGTTCACCAGAGACCTCAGCATGGATATAGAGTTCTCACATGAGACCTCAGTTCACATGAGACCTCAGTTCACCAGAGACCTCAGTTCACATGAGACCTCAGTTCACCAGAGACCTCAGTTCACATGAGACCTCAGTTCACCAGAGACCTCAGCATGGATATAGAGTTCTCACATGAGACCTCAGTTTACATGAGACCTCAGTTCACATGAGACCTCAGTTCACCAGAGACCTCAGTTCACCAGAGACCTCAGTTCACATGAGACCTCAGTTCACCAGAGACCTCAGCATGGATATAGAGTTCTCACATGAGACCTCAGTTCACATGAGACCTCAGTTCACATGAGACCTCAGTTCACCAGAGACCTCAGTTCACATGAGACCTCAGTTCACCAGAGACCTCAGTTCACATGAGACCTCAGTTCACCAGAGACCTCAGTTCACATGAGACCTCAGTTCACCAGAGACCTCAGCATGGATATAGAGTTCTCACATGAGACCTCAGTTCACATGAGACCTCAGTTCACCAGAGACCTCAGTTCACATGAGACCTCAGTTCACCAGAGACCTCAGTTCACCAGAGACCTCAGTTCACAGAGACCTCAGTTCACCAGAGACCTCAGCATGGATATAGAGTTCTCACATGAGACCTCAGTTCACATGAGACCTCAGTTCACCAGAGACCTCAGTTCACATGAGACCTCAGTTCACCAGAGACCTCAGTTCAAATGAGACCTCAGTTCACCAGAGACCTCAGCATGGATATAGAGTTCTCACATGAGACCTCAGTTCACATGAGACCTCAGTTCACATGAGACCTCAGTTCACCAGAGACCTCAGTTCACATGAGACCTCAGTTCACCAGAGACCTCAGCATGGATATAGAGTTCTCACATGAGACCTCAGTTCACCAGAGACCTTAGCATGGATATAGAGTTCTCACATGAGACCTCAGTTCACATGAGACCTCAGTTCACCAGAGACCTCAGTTCACATGAGACCTCAGTTCACCAGAGACCTCAGCATGGATATAGAGTTCTCACATGAGACCTCAGTTCACATGAGACCTCAGTTCACCAGAGACCTCAGTTCACATGAGACCTCAGTTCACCAGAGACCTCAGTTCACATGAGACCTCAGTTCACCAGAGACCTCAGTTCACATGAGACCTCAGTTCACCAGAGACCTCAGCATGGATATAGAGTTCTCACATGAGACCTCAGTTCACCAGAGACCTCAGTTCACATGAGACCTCAGTTCACCAGAGACCTCAGTTCACATGAGACCTCAGTTCACATGAGACCTCAGTTCACATGAGACCTCAGTTCACCAGAGACCTCAGTTCACATGAGACCTCAGTTCACATGAGACCTCAGTTCACCAGAGACCTCAGTATGGATAGAGTTCTCACCTGAGATCTCAGCATGAAGTTCAGACTAGAGCTAGGAAATGAAGAAGCTAGGAAATGAAGGAGCTAGGAAATGAAGGAGCTGGGAAATAAATAAGCTAGGAAATGAAGGAGCTAAAAATGAAGAAGCTAGGAAATGAAGCTAGGAAATGAAGAAGCTAGGAAATGAAGCTAGGAAATGAAGGAGCTAGGAAATGAAGCTAGGAAATGAAGCTAGGAAATGAAGGAGCTAGGAAATGAAGCTAGGAAATGAAGAAGCTGGGAAATGAAGAAGCTGGGAAATAAATAAGCTAGGAAATGAAGGAGCTGGGAAATAAATAAGCTAGGAAATGAAGGAGCTAAAAATGAAGAAGCTAGGAAATGAAGCTAGGAAATGAAGAAGCTAGGAAATGAAGCTAGGAAATGAAGAAGCTATGAAATGAAGGAGCTAGGAAATGAAGCTAGGAAATGAAGCTAGGAAATGAAGGAGCTAGGAAATGAAGCTAGGAAATGAAGAAGCTGGGAAATGAAGAAGCTGGGAAATGAAGAAGCTGGGAAATGAAGAAGCTGGGAAATGAAGAAGCTGGGAAATGAAGAAGCTGGGAAATGAAGCTAGGAAATGAAGAAGTTGGGAAATGAAGAAGCTGGGAAATGAAGAAGCTGGGAAATAAGCGCCACAAACAACATTTGTGATATTCAGCGACAAAAACAGCAAAACTGCCTTGAATAGAATCTGTATTATCTGTGCGAGCAAAGCCCCCAATAGAAATCTACTGCTGATCCGGTCCGGGATCTGCTAACTCGAAAAAGAACAGAAAAATACAGCGAAACATTGAAAATCTGTCGACAATGACGAGGCGCCATGGAAAACACAGAGACGCTGGCAGAAGCACATTGAGCACGCTGAGCACACAGAAGCATGATACGCTAAATATTAGCATGTAAGATTATTATAAGCTTTATGCACTGCTCTTAAAAAACAATTAATTAACAAGGAAATTTTGGGTGCAACAATTAGCAGCATAATTAGAAAGCAAAATTGTGTCGATCGCTATACTCTACTGAGAGACCGTGAGTAGGCACCAGCGGGCATTACTGAATAGGCATCACATCACAAAAGTAGTGGCATTAATTACACCAATTTAGCGAATAAAGCGACAGAGATTAGTCCTGTTGCATCCGTTGGTGACCTTGCGGCAAGCACCGCAACACATTATTGACAAGGGGAATAAAACACGATACTTCACTACAAATATAAACAAAATCGAGACTGAAGCAAAGGCAAAGACAGAAGCAGATTGTGAAATGGAAGCGGACACGTGGCAGTACACTGAGGCTCTGTCATTCAGGGGCTGGCGGAATGGGCGACCCTCGGCGACCACTGTCTACGGACCACCCTGAAGCTAAGGCTAAAGAGGCTCCGTCAGCAAAGAATTCATTAGCAATCCATTACTACTGTTCAGGGCTGGATTAGCAATCCATTACTACTGTTCAGGGCTGGATTAGCAATCCATTACTACTGTTCAGGGCTGGATTAGCAATCCATTACTACTGTTCAGGGCTGGATTAGCAATCCATTACTACTGTTCGGGCTGGATTAGCAATCCATTACTACTGTTCAGGGCTGGATTAGCAATCCATTACTACTGTTCAGGGCTGGATTAGCAATCCATTACTACTGTTCAGGGCTGGATTAGCAATCCATTACTACTGTTCAGGGCTGGATTAGCAATCCATTACTACTGTACGGGGCTGGATTAGCAATCCATTACTACTGTTAAGGGCTGGATTAGCAATCCATTACTACTGTTCAGGGCTGGATTAGCAATCCATTACTACTGTTCGGGGCTGGATTAGCAATCCATTACTACTGTTCAGGGCTGGATTAGCAATCCATTACTACTGTTCAGGGCTGGATTAGCAATCCATTACTACTGTTCATCAATCGAATTCATTCTCGGTGTCCTTAGCCAAAGCGTTGCCGTCAACACAAACAAAAGTGTCAGTAAAAATAGAACACGAATGGCTGAAGACGCACAGCAGAGGTGGCAGCGCACTCTTGAGTACCCAGGCCCGAGTCGCTTAGCTCTCAGCAGTCGGGGACGGAGGTTGCGCGAGCTGATGGGAAGGCGGCTCTGATCCGGACGTGCAGGCCGCACCTTTGGCTTCCTCGGCGCTGGAAAGGATGATGCGGTGAGCCTGGCTGAGTGACCTGCCAGCCCGCGCCCTCACTGGCTGAGTGACCTGCCAGCCCGCGCCCTCACTGGCTGAGTGACCTGCCAGCCCGCGCCCTCACTGGCTGAGTGACCTGCCAGCCCGCGCCCTCACTGGCTGAGTGACCTGCCAGCCCGCACCCTCACTGGCTGAGTGACCTGCCAGCCCGCACCCTCACTGGCTGAGTGACCTGCCAGCCCGCACCCTCACTGACTGACTGAGTGACCTGCCAGCCCGCACCCTCATTGTCTGACTGAGTGACCTGCCAGCCGGCACCCTCACTGGCTGAGTGACCTGCCAGCCCGAACCCTCCCTGGCTGAGTGACCTGCCAGCCCGAACCCTCCCTGGCTGAGTGACCTGCCAGCCCGAACCCTCACTGGCTGAGTGACCTGCCAGCCCGAACCCTCACTGGCTGAGTGACCTTCCAGCCCGCACCCTAACTGGCTGAGTGACCTTCCAGCCCGCACCCTCACTGACTGAGTGACCTGCCAGCCGGCACCCTCACTGGCTGAGTGACCTGCCAGCCCGAACCCTCCCTGGCTGAGTGACCTGCCAGCCCGAACCCTCCCTGGCTGAGTGACCTGCCAGCCCGAACCCTCACTGGCTGAGTGACCTGCCAGCCCGAACCCTCACTGGCTGAGTGACCTTCCAGCCCGCACCCTAACTGGCTGAGTGACCTTCCAGCCCGCACCCTCACTGACTGAGTGACCTGCCAGCCCGAACCCTCCCTGGCTGAGTGACCTGCCAGCCCGAACCCTCACTGGCTGAGTGACCTGCCAGCCCGAACCCTCACTGGCTGAGTGACCTTCCAGCCCGCACCCTAACTGGCTGAGTGACCTTCCAGCCCGCACCCTCACTGACTGAGTGACCTGCCAGCCCGCACCCTCACTGACTGAGTGACCTGCCAGCCCGCCCCGCAGCCATGCTGCTCGAACCCACCAGTTGTCATCCATCTTCCCAGCCGCATCTTCTGACGCGGAATTCGCATCTTCAGGCATCGAGTTCGGGCTGACGTCGGCTCGAATCCGCAGCTGGAACCCGGCCTCCTTGCTGGTCTCGCCAGTCGCCGAGGCCGCCGTAGTCGCCAACTGAGCGCGCGCATCGGCGAGGTTGGCGAAGTCGGCAGCCGGGTCGCCAGCAGCCTCACCGCCGTCCCCGTCTGAGTCGTCCTGGCCGGAGGCGCAGCCGTCCGAGCGGCATAGCGACACGGGCACCACGGCATAGACGTAGGCCAGCAGGATCGGAACGGCAACGGCCACCGTCAGGACGGCGACAACCGGCGACACGATGATCGAGCCAGTGACCACCAGAGCCACCAGGCAGCGCCGCTGCGCCGTGGTCCGCCGACCCGACTTGCGCAGGCGGTGCCGGAGACGGTGGGCCGCCCACACGGGGACGCCAGCAATGATGACCGGCAGCGCCAGGCCGGCCAGCAGCGCGATGCCCACCGGGGCGCCGATCAGCGTGCCGACCTGCGCGACGGAGAAGGGGGCGGCTGGCAATGAAATCCAGATCTAAATCATGGGAAAAACCCGTGAAGGGATCTGAGACACTTGTGACCGAATCTGGGTGACCGAATCTGGGGATCCGGGTGACCGAATCTGGGGATCTGGGTGACCGAATCTGGGGATCCGGGTGACCGAATCTGGGGATCAGGGTGACCGAATCTGGGGATCTGGGTGACCGAATCTGGGGATCCGGGTGACCGAATCTGGGGATCCGGGTGACCGAATCTGGGGATCAGGGTGACCGAATCTGGGGATCTGGGTGACCGAATCTGGGGATCTGGGTGACCGAATCTGGGTGACCGAATCTGGGGATCCGGGTGACTGAATCTGGGGATCTGGGTGACCGAATCTGGGGATCTGGGTGACCGAATCTGGGGATCTGGGTGACTGAATCTGGGGATCTGGGTGACCGAATCTGGGGATCCGGGTGACCGAATCTGGGGATCTGGGTGACCGAATCTGGGTGACCGAATCTGGGGATCCGGGTGACTGAATCTGGGGATCTGGGTGACCGAATCTGGGGATCCGGGTGACCGAATCTGGGGATCTGGGTGACCGAATCTGGGGATCTGGGTGACCGAATCTGGGGGTCTGGGTGACCGAATCTGGGGATCCGGGTGACTGAATCTCGGGATCTAGGTGACTGAACCTGAGACACCTGTGACCGGATCTAGGGATCCGGCATTTAAGTCAGATTAACACGGCGCTGAGATATTGAGACTCACCTGCCACAGGATCTTTTTCTTGCGGGACCAGGGCTTCTTGCCCCAGAAGGTGCAGCCGCTGGGACTGAGGTAGTGCAGGTCGGTGATCTCCTTCCTGCACAGCCAGCAGAACTCGGTCCCGCACAGTTTGCACTTCATGTGGTTGCAACTGCCGTCGTTCTCCTTGGAGATGTAGGTGGCGCAGCGGGGGCACTGCTTCACCTCGGCGGGCGGCTCCGAGCTACTTGGCGCCAGCAGCACCTCCGGGTTGTCGCGGGCAGCAGCGTACAGCTCAGCCTTCTGCCGCTCGATGCGGGCCTGCTCGCAGGTGCTGGTGGGGTGCCACTCGCTCTTGCAGTGATAGCAGAAGCTTGTGCCGCACACCTCGCACTCCAGGCGGGGGCAGCTGGCGCAGTCGCTGGCGATGACCGCGTATCTGGGAGGCGATTCGGCATGACCGCTGATGACGACTGAAGCTTATTATGACCGACTTTACTATGACCCCACCAGTCTGAATTTAGATTAGCACTATGACTCAATCTATTGGCTTCATGACCTCAATCTATTGGCTTCATGACCTCAATCTATTGGCTCTATGACCTCAATCTATTGGCTCTATGACCTCAATCTATTGGCTCTATGACCTCAATCTATTGGCTCTATTACTGAATCTATTGGCTCTATTACTCAATCTATTGGCTCTATTACTTAATCTATTGGTTCTATTACTGAATCTATTGGTTCTATTACTGAATCTATTGGTTCTATTACTGAATCTATTGGCTCTATTACTCAATCTATTGGCTTTATGACCTCAATCTATTGGTTCTATTACTGAATCTATTGGTTCTATTACTGAATCTATTGGCTCTATTACTCAATCTATTGGCTTTATGACCTCAATCTATTGGTTCTATTACTTAATCTATTGGTTCTATTACTGAATCTATTGGTTCTATTACTCAATCTATTGGCCTATTACTCAATCTATTGGCTTTATGACCTCAATCTATTGGTTCTATTACTCAATCTATTGGCTCTATGACCTTAATCGGTATGCAAGTATGCAAAAATCTGGCGGGACAGCACAGCATCACCGAGCCGCTCACTTGCAGTCGGGCGCGGGGCACCAGCGGCAGTCGGGGTCGGCGGCCAGCACCCTGCGCAGGGTGAACAGCTCGTATTTGACTCGCAGCTCCTCGCTGACGATGGCGTTCACGTCTTCCGGATGGAGGCGGGCGCTGCAGCTCAGACAGGCTGCTGGGAGGCCCTCCAAGATGGCCAGTCGCAGCGCCGTGGCCAGGCATGGCCGGCAGGCGAAGTGGCCGCAGTCGGTGATCATGTCCGGGAACTGTCCCACCGGCAGTCGTTCGGCGCACACCGGACACTCAGCCAGACCGTCCGCGTCCGCCGCGGCCGCAGCGGGTGTCACAGTGACGGCCACCGTCGACGAGGCGGAAGTTCCGGCCGCGCCGCCAGCGGCGCTGGAGTCGCCGGGCTGCTGAGAGGAGCGCCCTACTGGCTGTCGCACCGAGGAGGCGGCCGAGGAGCACTTCGGCTTGCGGCCGCTGCTCCCGCTGCTGCTGCTGCCGCCGCCACTAAAGAAGTTGCCAACCGCGTAGAGCACCGAGTTGGGCCTCCGGCGCTGCTTCAAGGAGCCGCCGCTGGGGCCGCCGACAGTCTCCGCCGGGGCAGCAGGGGATTTGGTTCTGGACAGCATGGACTCTGCTGTGAAAGATGCTGGAATAAGCGGCACATGAGAGTCAAGGCACTGCCTAACAAAGCTCGGACGCACCATTGCGTTGAGAATTAAGCACTAATTATTGATATTGAGCCCTGAGTAGTGGGAACTGAACTTGGAGCATTTAGCAGAATGAGCATCGAGTCTGATTCTGATTAAACTCGCCAGTCTCGCTGCTATCGGCGCACTATGTATGCATTAGTATGCATTCAGGGCGATAAATTTTGTCAATCACAAAGAACCGAAATCTATTATAACAAATGATAGCTAATTTTATAAAGCAGGTGGCAGCTAACAAAATTGAAGCGTCTCAAACACGCAGCGTAGACAGCTGGGGTGGGCAGTCAGTTAACTCTCAAACGAGGCCAACTGGTGTGATGAAGAGCAAAGCAGCTGAGCCCGCCTCGCTTCTGTGCACTCAAACACAGCACGCAAAGTGAACAGTGCTCAGGGGCAGAGCGCCTCAGACAATGAACAGCAGCAGCCAGTGCAGGTACGGAGTGAAGTGCAGGCCCAATGCATTAAATTAAACAGCATACAAAAACTGCATAACGGGTTTAAGCCACAAGAACGTAACTTCAGTCTCAGACGCCTCTCAACCTCGTCGGGGCTCGAGTAAAGATCGTTACCATAGCAACGCACCGGGACGGCAGTTCAGGCTGTGAAGCGGGACAAAAAATGCCAGATAGTCCTCGGCAGGAGGGCGACGATGATAGCAAGCAGGTGAGACTCAGTGCTGCTGCTCAATGTCCTATCAGGACACGCACTGCAGATTTGCATGCAATTTCTACTCGTGTCACAGCAGGGCCGTGGAGAAAGCGCGCGCCAACCGGGCGGAGCGCAAGGCAAAGAGCAGAGGAGGTCCAGGCCGCGGTCTCCCTACAGACAGCAGGGGCCCACGGGCAGCTGGGTGGATCCCTACACCAAGCGGCGCAGGTCGTCCCTAGCCTTCAAACGGATGTCTCAGGAGGAGATTGACGCCATCGTGCAACGGCTGCGCCAGCCGACGGTGTCCAGCACCGGGGCCAAGGAGCAGCGGGACAAGGAGGAGAAGGACAAGCAGGAGCGCAGGAAGTCGGCGGGCCAGCGGACGGACGAGGAGAGGGCAAACATCGCGCAGCGGCTGTTCAGCGCCAACACTCGAGCTTGGAAAGCCAGAGGGGAGAAAAATCTCAATACAAGAGTGCACTACAGCACAGACTTCACCATCATCTGACTGAATTGTCAATGACAGACTATAGAAGTCCCTGTATTTTCTTGTCATGCCAATCCAAAAAGACTTGATGTGCTCACAATAAACAAGCATGTGTAAGCTGCCCATTGTGAATGTAGTAAATAAGGAAGTTGACAAACTGATCAAATTTTCTGAGCACTGAATATAATTTCTGACCTTGATATAATCTAATTAAACAGGATGCAATGAGACAAAGAAAAAGCTAAAGATTATCTGATAATCTAATCTAAATCTAACTCCTGGAAGACAAGACATTATTTACAAAATCTATTGTTTTGCTTCTCATATTCAATGCTAAAAGGACAATGCATGAAGTCTGATATTTTAGACAATAGACAAAATTTATTGGTTGGATAAAGGTTGGATCAAAAAGACTGTCTTCAGATTTATTATAAATAGACCTACCTACTAACAGACCATTTTAGTCTCATATGGACTATAATATAACTAAGTAGATTTAACAACATCATAATAAAATATTAGAGCAGCTGGTCTAACAGGTAGAAAATGGTTATTTGTAGACTCATAACACAGTCTCGTGCAATATCTATAGTCATCAATAGTCTATGGTTTGAGTAGACCAACACATGATGCCATAGACTAGTGAACATTAATGAAAACTGTCTATGGGCCAAATCAATTTATTTTTCAAGAAGGCAGCAATTAAACTTGCATACTCCCAAAAATTGGCAAAATAGATAAAATCAAGTATATCAATCATTTAATTATTTATATTGGAAGACAAGACTGGCAAAGAACTCAACAAGTGCTTATAAGCAAAGTATGATCCCAATGTGCCATCAACTGAAAGTTCTAAACTTCTTAACTACCAAGAATAGGATAAGTTATGACCTATACTTAGGCTAAAGCCTATATCTAGCTAAGACAAAATGACTCAATATGAGTTCACATCCTTAGTTGTCATAGTATGAAATTATTATGACTGTCATTAGTGACTAGTATGTATTAAGCTCTTGACTTGCTTATATTCCACTATCAATATCTAGAAGTAGCATCAAGACAAGCCACCCATAGAATGCTACTGCTATATAACAATATGCTAGTGCTCTGACCACATATAGTAATTGCTGTCATTTGCAACTAAGCAGCTTAACAATCCTGCTTATAGTCTAGACTTTGACCTTAGTAGTAGTATAATAATTAAAAAATAATAAAAATGAGATAAATACTAAAATACTTACAAGTGGTACAAGATGCAAAACAAAGACCTAATTTTCAACATAAGCTACTGTTGTGCCTAGGTGCACTTGTACCAATGAGCAATCTCTGGCTCTTGGTCAGGTGGGCCAGGCATTGCACTCTAAACCCTCTACTGCATTCATATAACTCAACCAATTTCATTATGTCTAGCTATAGTATATTTTTTATTAAGCCCTGATTGGCTAGATTGCCTATCCTACATCCCCAATTTACACAAATTATGATTTGCTATTGATATGCATATGCATGCAATTATGCTAGCCAATCTGTGGTTAGAAAAAGCTTTTTATGGTTCTAATCCTTAATCTTAAAGGTTTGGGGTGTGAGTTGAATGAAAAAATAAGTGAATTTAGGCCTACTTACTATATTTAATTTAGACATGTCAGACTACTTGATAGTAGTCCTTAAATTTTTATCAATAAACAGATAAACTTAAAGTAAATTTAAGTAAAGCAAGGAATTTAGCTTTAATCAATTATCATATAGTCCATTTTAATTTTTACCATACTATGTAATTACAGACTAGCTGTCATGTTAATGAAATGCTATGTATAAAGATATATAAGCAATTATTCTATTAGTAATAAGGTCACAGTATATAGCTTCCTAAAACATAAAGCTTTTACAAGACTCTAGCTTGAATGTTTACCCTCAAAAATAAAGGTAAATAAAATACTAACTAATATATTTTTCATATGACAATTTTTGATTTTGTTTGCTTATATACTTGATTTATTTAATTAGTTGGTTTTGCCTATCTATATATTTTTCTAAGTTTTTTATGCAGCTTACAATTAGAATTTCTTATACAATGGTATTAGCTATACTAGAAATGTATATACTTTAGCCAAGGTCTATTTTTTACTTGCAAACCCTACCTATGTTTCCTTTTAGAAAGTTACTGAGTTCATGGGCAGATAAAAAAGCATTGGCCAGCTAATGCACCCATGGTAAAATATTAATAATATTAATACTTAAAGCCTATTTATCTACTAAGCATATTTTAATTGTGGTTGTCAATGTACCTTATTGGATCAAGTGAGCATAATAAGTAGTTTACTTATTTTACTATTCCATTTAACCAAAAGTGCTGACCCAACAAGAATCAGTTTGACTCAGATAAAATCTAAGTAGATATCAAGTATTATATTTCATTCATATTTCAAAGCAGTCTAGACTGATAAAATTGATAAGGTGTTCTTTTTAACCATTAAGGACAGTTAAAAAATAGAATTTTAAAAAGGAATCTATTTTGCTTATGCACTTACTGTTTTGCATTTCCTACACAAAAGAAGAGGCTATTTTACATATACACTTACTTTTTTGCATTTTCTAGTTCTATACTTATGAACCCTCTACTAATGCTCAAATATTTTAAAGAATTTCTAGTATATTTATAAAAGCATTTTTGGTATTTTTTATTCACTTTTTTATTTTTTATCAGTTTGTAGCACTGTTGGATAGACAATTAAAGCTACTTAATAAAATTTATTATACAGAGAGATTATACAAAATAGATTATCAAGAGTCTGATTTGTTACGTTTATAGACTTTAAAAAATCAGCTAGTGCCATAGCTCTAGGTCTTTAGATTAGATTTAATTATTTGCTACATAAGAATTTTTAGCTTGTGCTAGGGGTGTTCCCATACAATACACAATACTACCGCTGTAACCAAAGTTGTCGTAGGGCTTACTTCTGTCCTCCAACTATCCCACAGTTAAGCCACCAAAGTTGTGACAGGCCTTTCAGCTTTCTCTAGAAATTATCCTACTAATTGCCACCAACTGTGACAGGTGTATTTCTTCTTACTAAAATTTCTATTACTGACACTAAATTCTGCCTTAATAATTCTAACTGTTTTCTTAGAATATTTTTCTGGGTATCATTCTCGTAGTATTTGGTCTGGTAGCGTTCTTAGTATATGGTCTGGTAGCATTCTTAGTATATGGTCTGGTAGCGTTCTTAGTATATGGCCTGAGCGGTCTTACTAGTATATGTACTTTCTCTCTCCAGTCTGGGCATTACCGAGATTAGAGGGTCACAGCGATCACTCTTAATACTGCTTTTGCATGAACTCCCGATTTTTCTCTCTCTATTCTTTAGTACACTTTCTTTGAAACACTCTTAGAATCTCTTACTGGTACAATGAATAATGCTTTGAAGATCTGAGAACATGTATTATTGAACTAGCTATAACGATTTAATTTGCAAGAGCAAGTTGACTTCTTCTTCCCTAAACTTTGCTCCTATTTATACTAATTGTGACGAGTATATTTAAACAAAAGGCTATTATTCCAGAACATTTAGAAAAGTAAAACAACATAAAAAATTTTACACGTACATTTGAAATAAAGCCTTTCTAGGAAACCCTACCATAAGCAAGTGCTTTTCATAAAAAAATATTTGCAACCTAAAAACACATTTGGATATAATTTTTATCACTATATATGATCATGCTCCAAATCATTATGCTTTGATTCATAGAGACAAGATTGATAAGCAACCACTAATGCAAGCAGAAAAATACCAAATTGTCCCAACTAATGAATACTAACATAGGTAGAAATATTTGCAGAATCATCAAATATATTCTACAAAATAACAGGCCTAGTAGTATATATCCAGTGCTTCCTAGTAAGACTTTATTTGAACATATGTTGAAAGTCATTCCTTGCTAGGCTGCTTCTACTTTGCAGTTAAGAAATACCAGGTACAACATTTAGACACTATTAGAACCTGTCTTCAATATTTAGAAAAGCAGGTTTGCAAGCTTAAAGGCTTCATTGAAAATTTCTAGCTAAGCAAGAGAGCTTATAAATCTTATTTGAAATATTATTGTATTGTAGATATTCAAGGCTTATGTTGAAAACCACACCTTGCCCATCTTTTGCTCTTTAGTCAAACAAGATGAAATTTAGATGCTAATAGAAGTTTCCTTAACATATGGAAACAAAAGTTTGCAAAGTTTAAAATGAACCTTTTCTTAATACAAGTTTTTACCATGCATTTCATATTATATTATATTAAATTTCATATAAAAGTATATTCTTTTTGTAAACATTTATAGTAATGTTTTATTTTTTCTCCATTTTATCTATAAATAAAGTTTTAATAAGAAAAATTTATCATCACTATAAAATTTTTTGTCACTTTAAATACATATTGATAATTGACTTATGTTTTTTTCTATGAAATTTATTCCAAAGAACTTTATTTGAAATAAATTTTAATTTTAAAATAGGTCTATAAATAGCAATAAAGTCTTAAAAAAACTGCCAAGTTTCTTTTAAGGGCCTAACTTGTCTTTAATATTTATCAATTTTCAATGATTTCATAGACAAGAATATAAATATATAAGGGTCTTATTAAGTGGGCAGTTGTGATGCCTAAAGTAAAAAAGACATAGACCCTATTTGATTTCATCTTATATAGATGATTTCTGACAAAGTTCAAGGCTTAATTTTTTTAAACAACTCATTGAGATGCTGATTACTTATATGCTTATACCCAGTCAACCTAGCTAATTTGGCTAGGTAGCAAGAGGTCTAGCCAAGTTAAGTTGCAAAATGCTGACCCAAAAAAATTATATGAAAAAGAGGAAAAAAGCAAGAAAAGAAAGAAAAACAAAGGTAGAGAAAGAGAAAAAAGGGAAAAAGGCAAAAACAGAGACTATATAAGTCAAAGTATTACTCTGAATCATTCATGCCCAACACCCGTCCAACCTGTCTGAACTAGACAGGTGAAATGGCTGCTGGCCAAGGTAAGTCACAAAATCGAAAACGCAAAAACCAAAAAATTGGGAGAAGAAAGAAAGGAGAGGAAGAGAAAGGGAAAAGAAATGAGGGAGAAGAGAGAGGGGGGAAGAGGAGAAAGAAAGAAAAAGAAAAGAAAAGAGAAAAAGGCAAGAAAAGTCATATACAAAGTGAAAATTAAGTTGCAATCGGGAGGAACTAAGTCGCAATCGAGAGGAACTAAGTCGCAATCAGGAAGAACTAAGTCGCAATCAAGAGGAACTAAGTCGCAATCGAAAGGAACTAAGTCGCAATCGAGAGGAACTAAGTTGCAATCGAGAGGAACTAAGTTTTTTTAAGCATTTTTTTCTGTAGGTTTAATTTAAGTTTGTTTAAAATGAAAATATTCGTAATATTTGAAAGAATTTTTGTACAAAAAACCTTTCTTAGAAAACTCTACTCCTGAAAACCGAATGACCTTTTTTTAGGAGGAATTTTTGGTGTACATTTTAGGGAATTTTTTTGTTTTTGGTGTACACTGGCGTACATTTAGCTGAGATAGGATTCTTGTTCCGGCATACACTACTACACAATCCAAACCGTGGTAACCAATAAGCCTAACTACCTGGTTGGCAGTTAGAAAGTGATAGCCATCTCTTGTCTACACTTTTAAAAAACATGCCACCACCTTTTTACTGGAGAGACTGAGTGGCCAAAAAAGTTTTAAAATGATATATTTTGCTTTGAACAAACTTAATTGTTTTATTTTTAATATTTTAATAGCTTATTGCTATTGCTATTTGCTAAACAAAAAGCAAACTAAAACTAAAGGCATAGGCCTAGGCCTGTCTACACATGGCCATTAGCTGGCATAAGGAGAAAAAGCTCAACAAAAGCATGTTTTGACTTTGACTCGCTTCATACCATAGACATAGTGGCATAGTCCATAACCAGATTAGGTCTAGTTTTTGAAACTTTATTAACTCCTATATAGCTAGTGTAATATGCAACCACTATTTCTCTTTGAAGCTTGTATATGAAAGTTAGTCAGGGGTTGTCATGTAATAAATATACTTAATCCGTTAATCGTAGGCCAACAATGACGCGACGGACGTCGAGTCGGTCGAAATCGGAACCTTCGAGTTCGAGGAAATTAAAATTCAACAGTTTCTGAGTTGTGATTCAAATGCGCGCCACAACGGAATGTATTTAAAAGAGCTGCCAATCAAACTTTTAGTATAAAAATTATATTTAAAGAAAAGCTAATTTGATTTTTATTTATAGGTAAAAATAACTTTAGGCAAAACAATAAAACTGTTCTGTTTAATCGATTTCAGAGGCTGATGCATACAAATGCTAACCAGGGACTACTACAACGTGACTTACATGAACTACGTCCAGTCAGTCGCTCTTTACGGTGCCAGCGCCTGGATGACCATCGCCTCGGAGAGCTGCTGCAGGGAAGTCGAAACCGTTCACAATTCGGCGGCCAGAGTTATCACCGGATGCTGCCGCTCTACGCCTACCAACGCTCTTCTTGCTGAAGCCGATATGCTCCCCCTCCCGACCCTCGCTAAGGCTGCGGCCGCCAAACTCTTCGAGAGGGCCGCTCGGCAACGCCAACCGACTCCTCTCTCCCGCCTCGCGAACAAGACACCGCCTCGACCGCGCCTTCGTGCCCACGGAAGACAGGGCGCCTTCCGTCAAGACTGGCGAGGTAAGGCTATCAACGCCTCCACGGACGCTGGCCTTATCGACGCCCCACGCGCCATGGATACCCTCGCCCCGCCACCCTGGTCTGATACGTCCAAAGTGTCCATCTCTTGGAACACGCGAAGACCAACTCGAGCAGGGAGGACCCGCCTCACATCCGTTAGACCAACTCCCGGCTGCGGACGTCGAGATCTGGACGGATGGCTCGACCAAGGACGGCACCCACGGCGGCGGCGCCGGAGCCGTCATTGTCCAGAACCGGACCGTGGTGGACAGGATCACCGGCCCGGCCGGAATCATCACCTCCTCCTTCCAGGCCGAAGAGGGAAGCCCTCCACCTCGGCCTTGCAGCGGTCCTTCGGATCTACTCTAACCACATACCCGACCGCATCAGGTGTCTCACCGACTCCCAGGCGCTTCTCCGCTCCCTCCAGCAAGGCCCTGCGAAAGCGCGCTCTCCGGGCTGCTGTACGATCTGGGAACTCCTCGTCTCCATCTCGGCCTCCACGCACGTAGATCTTCAATGGGTGCCAGGACACGCTGGGCTCCGCCTCAACGACCTGGCTAAAATCAGCCTGGCCGCGGCTAAAGCGGCGATCGATCGATCAGCGAAGTCCCAATTCACCGCGGTCTACCGAGCGGACCCGCACTGCATCACTCACCGCCTAACCACCGGGGACGACGCCAAAATCAAGAGATCTCTCCCCAGACATGACGAGATCTCCCTCGCCCAACTCCGAACTGGTCACTCCCCCTTGCTCCAGCAGTACCGTCACCGCATTGGCCAAGCCGACAGCCCTACGTGCCCGCACTGCGGCGAAGCCGATGAGGACCTGGAGCACCTGATCAAGGTTTGCCGCTCTCACCAACAGGCCAGAGACCGGCACCTTGGCGAAAACCCGAGCCTCCAGACGCTCAGCAACATCAGCAGGCAGGTGATAGACTTCTTGAAGAAGGTCGGGGCTCAGACCCGCCCCCCGGACTGACCGGCCGGAAATAACAACAACAACAACGTGACTTATATCTCAGTGCATGTTTGTTTATTCACCGAAATATTGTAATCTTGATTAAAAATAAACAAAGTTGTTATTAGGCCGTTTCCCGCGTCCCTAGTATTAAGTAGTCCGGCCCTGACCGCAAAGCGTCGGATACGCGTCGGACCCCATACGGATAAATACGGCAAGCTGAAGGAGCGCCTGCTCGGCACTTTTAGCCTCGCCCGGCAGCAGGGAGCCAGCCGCTTGCTCCGCGGGTCCGGCTTGAGGATCGCCAGACGTCCGATCGAGTGGTGGCCCTGCTAGGCGAACACCGGCATTGCCTGCTATTCGAGTGGACATCCGGATGGCGCTCGCTTCCGCCGACTTCGAGGACCCCCCGGGCATTTGATGCAAATAATTGAGCTCAGTGCATGATTTTGTCTACACAGTTATATGCATGTGGATGTGCTAGCGTATCTTCCCTCAAATCATAGTAAGTTTTGTTCAACGTTTGAATCAGCTACTAGTTGTTTGGCTAGGTCAAATAAAAAATTCAAATCCAAATAAGGACATCGACATGGATTGGCCAAGGGCAGGAAAATTGTACTTTCTATTGGTTTCGATCAGAGGCAGATCATCTGTCATGCCAAATTTGCTAGCTGAAATATGTGAATTTGATGTAACCGCCCTTGAGATGACCGTCCGCTCCGCGGGGAGGCGAACGTATGACCCTAAGGGGCAATGACCGTAGGCCGCATATGACCGGGCAATGACCTGACGGACCTCTAGCACCAAACTTTCCCGTCCACATGATTGGTAGCTTTGTAGCGCTTTCGTGACCAGAGGGCCAAGGACCAACATGGACCCCACCTGTAGGTGCAATAATTGGTCACTCGGTCATTGTGACCGAGCGGCTGCCACCACTCTATTTGTCCTGGCGCATCTAGAGCCCCGTCTGGATTGGTTACCAGGGGATTTAGGCTAACAGGGGAGACGCACAGGGACTCTGCTTGGGGCATATTCGGGAACTCTGGGCTTAATCTGGAGGATTTCTCAGCAGGGGATCCTTTGTGGTTGTGAACGGTTTCAATTACTAAGAGTAGTGTGAGACGAACATGTACTAGCTATAGTTTAGATTGCTCAGGGCGAAGGGACGCGTAAGCATGGGGTTGCAACGTTCCTACTGCCATTCTGTGCCATGACCCGCTAATTCCCTCTACTGCACGCACACACAGGCGGGCTTTGCGCGGGGAGAGGCCATTAGCTTACCCAAACTTCATTATGCTTTGCCGGAGAAAAGGCTCAACAAGCCATGAGGGAAATGATGGTGAAGATGTGAAAAATGAGGAGTTTAGTATTAAAGGTTAGTAACTAGGCCCTTAGGCAAAATACAATAAACAGGCAATTAGGCGGCTTCACTATTGAGTAAAAATACAGCAAAGATACGGTAACACAATTGGCTCAGCTCTCTAATCAAGCAATGGGAAATAAGCAAACCCCGGATAAGCAAAGACAATTAAAGCACAAATTACTTTAATAAATAAGTAACTTTAATTAGTGAGTACAGGAACTCACCGGCAGCTGCACAGTTGATGCTGGAGCGACGAGGCGCTGATGTAGCTCAGTTGATGCTGAGGATGCTGGGCGGTATCAGACCGCGGGCCGGCAGATGAGCTCGCCTGGGGAGCTTGGGAACTTGGCGGTATCGGACCGCTGGCCGGCAGATGAGCTCGCCTGGGGAGCTAGGGAACTTGGCGGTATCGGATCGCGGGCCGGCAGAGATTCGTCCTTGACGAATGGGGGGTCAGATCAACGTCTGACGGCAAGTCCAAAGATAGGACGATGAGAAAACCTTCTGATGATTCTCACGCCGAAAATCACTTCCTTAAATAGTCATCACAACCGCCACTCCAAGGTCGTTTCCATGATTCCCTCTCTCTGATTGGCTGCCGGGAAAATGACGTCAGAATGAGCCATGATGAGAAGCATGAGAACGGCATAGCAACATGAGAAATGGGAAAATTGCGCAATCCGGAGGAGGGGTGGGGGATAATGAGCACAGCGGGGGTCGAAGAAGTGTTGCGCAAGCAAACATTGAAAACAATGGGATTCAGACCGAGAACAAAGGAAATGGAAATCGGGGATAATTGGGGAGAACCGAGAACAATAGAAAAGTGGGTGTCACATGAGAAATCTTGAGAAGAGAACAATAGCATGAGAAAAGGATGCATGAGTCATCGGGGTGAAGGAGGGGTCAGAGGCCTTGCGTCACCGCTTGGGATTCTAAAAGGAGATGGGGCGACGGTGAGCACAAGCATTACTGTAAGTAAGCACGGGATGAGAAGGGGACAGCGCAAGAAAAACGGGCTAAAACATGGTGAGAAAGATGAGGAATGCGAGTAGTAATGATACATGCGTGGGGCGCGTGAAAAATGGGGAAGGCAGACGAGGTGCACGAGAAAAGGGGGCTCCGGAAAGGCGCGTGTGGCTGAGTGGGAGACGGAACCGAGACAGCAGGGGGACGCAACGGGAGTCAGTTGGTCTGGTTAGGGACCTGGCCCAGTCTCTACAGCTCCGCCCGGTGGGTCAAAGGAGATCTGGGAGATTTCGAAAAATTTCCCTCACCAGATCCCGCGACCAGAGCGTGGTTACATCAAATTGTTATACTGTACAGCTTCATTGATAAGCTGAATGCTATCTGGGGGATGCTTGCGGTCTGGGGGATGCTTGCTATCTGGGGGATGCTTGCTATCTGGGTTATGCTTGCTATCTGGGGTTGCTTGCTATCTGGGGGATGCTTGCTATCTGGGGGATGCTTGCGGTCTGGGGGATGCTTGCGGTCTGGGGGATGCTTGCGGTCTGGGGGATGCTTGCGGTCTGGGGGATGCTTGCTATCTGGGGAATGCTTGCGGTCTGGGGATGCTTGCATGCTGTCTGGGGATGCTTGCATGCTGTCTGGGGATGCTTGCTCTCTTGGGATGTTTTCTTTTTAGAGGGAATGTCTGTTGTTTTTTGAAGGCTTTATTTCGCTGTCTATTTGTTACTTGTAAAGAACAAAGATTCTATCCAGATGTCCCCCATCGGGGGGGGGGGGCGAAGATTGCTAGTTGATAAGCTGAATTTCTCAATTTTATTGTCACAGAGTTTTATTCCTGGGTTTGGCAACAGCAAATAAGGCAGACTGGCAGCGCAAGAGGCCTGCAGAGTTCATTGAGACTTATCGTTTCTCAGAAAACATTTTTGCAACTTCATACGAGTACCCACGGTCAAATGTGACCCTGCTGAGAGCAAAAGCGGAAATTATTGAGTTTCTTTAAATAGTGATCCAGCGAAAGATGATGAACCCCGAAGGCTCGACATTCGCCCCGATGGCCTGATAATTTTGGCGGCGTCTTCGAGCCTGCAGCCACAGGGCGATGAAGCCAGCAGACAGCGGAACCAGCAACAGCAGCCACAGCAGCTGCAGCTTGCTGGGCGGTCGTTGGCCCGACGGTATCGGAAAGAACTCGTCGGTGCCACCGCTCGGCATGGCGCAAACAAAGTTGCGCGACATCGAGTTGCCCTGCGTCATTGTTATGAAGTATTTTGCAGTCAGCCAGAGGTAGGCAGTGCGCTCGTCGCGGCCGCAACCTCTGCTCGACCAGTGGCTTGGCGGCGGATTGCTTATCATGGTGTCGCATTGGATCCAGTCGGCTGATTCTCTGCCAAGCCAAGCGGTTTGTAGGAACCCCGTTTTCTGCTGTGCTTTGACACGGCTTTGCCAAAGAATGCCAAAAAGAGAAGGGAGACAGGAGAGAGAAGGGAGACAGGAGAGAGAATGGAGACAGGAGAGAGAAGGGAGACTTAAGAGAGAGAAGGGAGACAGGAGAGAGAAGGGAGACAGGAGAGAGAAGGGAGACAGGAGAGAGAAGGGATATAGGAGAAAGAAGGGAGACAGGAGAGAGAAGGGATACAGGAGAGAGAATGGAGACAGGAGAGAGAAGGGAGACAGGAGAGAGAAGGGAGACAGGAGAGAGAAGGGAGACAGGAGAGAGAAGGGAGACAGGAGAGAGAAGGGCAGGAGAGAGAAGGGAGACAGGAGAGAGAAGGGAGACTTAAGAGAGAGAAGGGAGACAGGAGAGAGAAGGGAGACAGGAGAGAGAAGGGAGACAGGAGAGAGAAGGGAGACAGGAGAGAGAAGGGAGACAGGAGAGAGAAGGGAGACAGGAGAGAGAAGGGATATAGGAGAAAGAAGGGAGACAGGAGAGAGAAGGGATACAGGAGAGAGAATGGAGACAGGAGAGAGAAGGGAGACAGGAGAGAGAAGGGAGACAGGAGAGAGAAGGGAGACAGGAGAGAGAAGGGAGACAGGAGAGAGAAGGGAGACAGGAGAGAGAAGGGAGACAGGAGAGAGAATGGAGACAGGAGAGAGAAGGGAGACTTAAGAGAGAGAAGGGAGACAGGAGAGAGAAGGGAGACTTAAGAGAGAGAAGGGCAGGAGAGAGAAGGGAGACAGGAGAGAGAAGGGAGACAGGAGAGAGAAGGGAGACAGGAGAGAGAAGGGAGACTGGAGAGAGAAGGGATGCAGGAGAGAGAAGGGAGACAGGAGAGAGAAAAGGGAGACAGGAGAGAGAAAAGGGAGACAGGAGAGAGAAAAGGGAGACAGGAGAGCGAAGGGAGACAGGAGAGAGAAGGGAGACAGGAGAGAGAAGGGAGACAGGAGAGAGAAGGGAGACAGGAGAGAGAATGGAGACAGGAGAGAGAAGGGAGACTTAAGAGAGAGAAGGGAGACAGGAGAGAGAAGAGGGACAGGAGAGAGAAGGGCAGGAGAGAGAAGGGAGACAGGAGAGAGAAGGGAGACAGGAGAGAGAATGGAGACAGGAGAGAGAAGGGAGACAGGAGAGAGAAGGGAGACAGGAGAGAGAAGGGAGACAGGAGAGAGAAGGGAGACAGGAGAGAGAAGGGAGACAGGAGAGAGAAGGGAGACTTAAGAGAGAGAAGGGAGACAGGAGAGAGAAGAGGGACAGGAGAGAGAAGGGCAGGAGAGAGAAGGGAGACAGGAGAGAGAAGGGAGACAGGAGAGAGAAGGGAGACAGGAGAGAGAAGGGAGACAGGAGAGAGAAGGGAGACAGGAGAGAGAAGGGAGACAGGAGAGAGAAGGGAGACAGGAGAGAGAAGGGAGACAGGAGAGAGAAGGGAGACTTAAGAGAGAGAAGGGAGACAGGAGAAGAGGGACAGGAGAAAACCGGAAAAACAATCGTGACTTTTTCATAAAAATGAAACTCGTGACTCTCAAATAAGAGCTTTGAGAATCTTCAGCTCACTTTCTAAGGATGCATAGCGAAATTCCAATCACAATATACTAAATCTCTAATTGCTGCAGCAAATAGAAAGCAGAGAAGCTCACATGTCTAGCGGAGTGCCGTCAAGCCAGTAAAGCTTTCCGGGCCCAGCCGTAGTGTTGTCCGTCAGTCCGATCCACACAGGATGGGGGAACCTGAACCGCTCAGCCAGCTCCTTGACGCTGCGAATTCCAGCGCGTTGCAGCAGCGGCAGAGTGAGCAAGTTCGACCTCATGTTGTTGCATTTGGCCTGACATTGGCTGAAGTAGCCCCGCCCTGCAACCCCCTGCCCCGAGCCCGACGAGATGCAGACGTCGCCGAGACTCGTCCATCCAGGGGGGCAGCCGGTGAATCGGGTGAACTTAAGGCAGTAGCCATGCAAGTTCAGGTACGTCAGAGATCGGGTGAGGAAGTGCGCAGTCAGGGAGCTGGTTCGCGTGATCATGATGTAATGATTGAAGTCGACTTCATTCTGCATTAGTGTGCGGTTTCCGTCCCGGATCACAAAGTTGTGCTCGTTTGAGTCGGCGTAGTTATACAGCATTTCGATCATGTACAGCGAGCCGGAGGTGCGGTTAGGATCGCTGATCACGAAATTGCAGTCCATATTGGGAGACACGTAGCGCCTGTGTCCATATGTGAAGTACAGTGTGAAGTCGGAGTCGGTGATTTCGACTGGCTCTGCCGACTTGCTGCAGTAGAAGGTCTTCTGAGACAGCACTGGACTGCTCACAAACAGTAGTGAGAGAAGCAGGTGGGACCAAACACGGGCTGAATTCATCTTTCTATTGGAAACTTTCCGCTTCTGATGCTGAGGTAGAATCGCTGAGGGGCTGCAAGGAACAACTGTAAGGTTTAGCGCCAAAATAGCACTTATACCCTGCACAGTTCAGTGCAGAGAGGCACTAATTACTCAGCAAAGGGTTCAGAGATCCACCAGAATAGGCTGCACAAACCCAAGGAGCGGTAAGCGAGGCGAGGCCACACTAAAGCATAAGCAGATGTACAGATAAGGTAAGTAAGATAGTAGAAGCCCACAAATAAGTGAGACAATAGAGGCCCACAGTGAGAGCAGCAGCGCACAAGACTACAACAGCCTCCATCCATTCCAGACAGAAGACAAAGGCGAGGCGGCGAGGGCAGGCAGCCGGACAGGATTAATGAGCACCGGCAAGGGGTTGGGCCGGAGTAGCGGGCGCACCCAAGGCCGGCGGCCAACCCGAGGAGGGTAGCAACCGAGAGGGTCAATCCCTCCTTAGTGCATACTATGCATGTTAAGTCATGGAAAAAATATTATCATTGAATGCAGATTCTTTCAGTGTTTTTGCATTTATTTCACAGTTTTTTGTACAAATGTGTTTCCATCTTGCTTAGTACCATGTCGGGAGACTACTAAGTATATTTTATTTTAAAAATCTATTAATTAGGCTTTAATTAACATAACTTAAAGAACAATATTGAACACCCAGACTCAGAATTATTTTTTTGGAATCTACTTTTGTCGTCCTATTTATCGCCTTTTGACTCTATTTATCTGATCTTGGGCACAGAACCAGGGGCATCTATACGAGCGTACCTGTACGTCCGCGATAGGTTCCAGATCCGTTCCACAGTAACAATAAATATAAGTGCTATATCAATATTAATAGTCATATTTTGAGTCCTAAATGTCGATTTCAGAAACTTGCCAGACTAAAACTTTGTGTGTTCTTCGCATGAAACTAATTTCTAAGACTTCTGCATCGTGTAAACCATGCATTACAAATCTGACATGAATGAGGACTAAATTATTTGCCTCCTGTGAAAAAAACTACTCTTCCACGGTTTTTTGGAGCTGAGGCAGGCTACATAAACTTAGTATTCAGCTTCAAATAAAATTTGCACATTTTATCCGTGTCCTTCCACTTAAAGTAGTCTGTGGTGGATCCGCGAGCCGACCTGCAAAAAAAGCAAAAAGGATTAAAGACTGACCTCCCCTAATCGCTCCAAATCAATCAGGGCACAACTACTAAGCCTAACCGACTTACCCTCGCCACCGCAGCAACACGCTGGTTTGGTGTTTAAAACTCCGGAAATCTGTTGCATCCACTGCTTATGAACACCCGCAGTCGCTAACCACGCGAAAACTCAGCCCACCGGCGACAGGTACGAGGTTTTGGGAAACTATAAGACAAGGCAAGACGTCACTAAGACTCGTCCACTCAGGTGGGCAGCCGGTAAATCGGATGAACTGGAGACTGTAGCCAACTACGGTCAGGTCCGTCAGAGACCGGCGAGGAAGTGTGCGGTCAGGGAGCTTGTTCGTGTGATGCATTTATGGAAGCTGATGTCATTCTGGATCAGTACGCGGTCTCCGTCCCGAATCACAAATTCCCCACTCGTCTACGCTGTAGTTACTCGTAGCGAGCCAGCATGTTGATCATGATCTCTGATGCTGTGGTAGAATTTGCTGTAGTGCTGCAGGGAATTTTATAATAACAGTAATACTGTCATTACTTATGGGGGAAAAATAGTTCTTATACCCATAGATCACTCATTAGACACTCAGAGACACTCATTACTCAGGGCAGAGAGACACTCATTACTCAGGGCAGAGAGACACTCATTACTCAGGGCAGAGAGACACTCATTACTCAGGGCAGAGAGACACTCATTACTCAGGACAGAGAGACACTCATTACTCAGGACAGAGAGACACTCATTACTCAGGGCAGAGAGACACTCATTACTCAGGGCAGAGAGACACTCATTACTCAGGGCAGAGAGACACTCATTACTCAGGGCAGAGAGACACTCATTACTCAGGGCAGAGAGACACTCATTACTCAGGGCAGAGAGACACTCATTACTCAGGGCAGAGAGACACTCATTACTCAGGGCAGAGAGACACTCATTACTCAGGGCAGAGAGACACTCATTACTCAGGGCAGAGAGACACTCATTACTCAGGGCAGAGAGACACTCATTACTCAGGGCAGAGAGACACTCATTACTCAGGGCAGAGAGACACTCATTACTCAGGGCAGAGAGACACTCATTACTCAGGGCAGAGAGACACTCATTACTCAGGGCAGAGAGACACTCATTACTCAGGGCAGAGAGACACTCATTACTCAGGGCAGAGAGACACTCATTACTCAGGGCAGAGAGACACTCATTACTCAGGGCAGAGAGACACTCATTACTCAGGGCAGAGAGACACTCATTACTCAGGGCGGAGAGACACTCATTACTCAGGGCAGAGAGACACTCATTACTTAGTGCGGAGAGGCACTCACTGCGCCCATTTACTTGCGAAGTATCTTAATGATAAGACAGATATCTTAATCATACAATAAAAATGCGATACAATTTGACTATACAAACCAGACGTTTAAAATATCAGGGTTTAATTGCTGTGCATCGAGTTTTAAACAGAGCAGCAGGGTGCGAGAGAGAGATGGGCAAAAGCAGTTTCGGAAGAGACTGACCGATGTTCACCGATGCACATTTCCAGTGCCCAGCCGCCATCAGTCACTGAAGCTAAATATAGGGGCTTGAAGCATTACATTGCATTGCATTCCTCGTAGTACGATTTTGGCATTATTATTTGATTGGTGTCAAGTACTCATTCTTATCCACTAATAGCTTTGTTGCCTTATCCATCTCTGTGCACCGATTCCTGGATCCTACGCTTTCCCGAGTTCCCCAAATGACACGATTCCCCGAGTTCCCCAAATGACACGATTTCCCTAGTTCCCCAAATGACACGATTTCCCGAGTTCCCCAAATGACACGATTTCCCGAGTTCCCCAAATGACACGATTTCCCGAGTTCCCCAAATGACACTGATTCCCCGAGTTCCCCAAATGACACGATTCCTCGAGCTCCCCAAATCCTATGATTTCCCGAGTTCCCCAAATGTCATGATTCCCCGAGATACCAAATCCCAAGATTCATCGACACTGAAATCTCATGATTGCCAAAGTTCTGCAACAAATAAAAAAAAACTGATTGCCCTGCCTAATAGGCAGATGTGCAACCGACAGCTCAGCCGCAGCTATTGCGCGGCGCATCTGAAGGCTGCGTACGGCTGTTCTGTCCAAGGACTGGGGGGTCGCCACCCACCCTCAATTACCTCAGCTAATGCTGGCACCCATTTTACAGCTGGGTGAACTGAAGCAATGCAGAGTGAAGTGTCTTGCTCAACGACACAAATTTGTTCCGAGTGGGTCGAGAATCGAACCTCCGACCTTCCAGTCGTGACTCCGACGTTCCAACTAAAATCTTTAACCCTAAAATCCTGAGTTCCTCAAATCCAAAGATTCACCGAGTTCCTTAAATCCCACAATGCCCCGAGTTCCCAAATCTTCCGATTCTTCAATTTTGCCACAATCTCCCATTTCTCAGAATAATCTTATTTCCCCGACCATCCAAAATCTCAAGATTTTCTGACTTCGAAGATCCTACAATACCTACAATTAGTCTCCCGGTCTGTCTGTCTGTCTGTCTGTCTGTCTGTCTGTCTGTCTGTCTGTCTGTTTGTCTGTCTGTCTGTCTGTCTGTCTGTCTGTCTGTCTGTCTGTCTGTCTGTCTGTCTGTCTGTCTGTCTGTCTGTCTGTCTGTCTGTCTGTCTGTCTGTCTGTCTGTCTGTCTGTCTGTCTGTCTGTCTGTCTGTCTGTCTGTCTGTCTGTCTGTCTGTCTGTCTGTCTGTCTGTCTGTCTGTCTGTCTGTCTGTCTGTCTGTCTGTCTGTCTGTCTGTCTGTCTGTCTGTCTGTCTGTCTGTCTGTCCAATTCCAGTTATAATTGAGATGGCTTTCTCTACCCATTATAGATGCCTCTGCACCTAGTACATATCTACATTCATTTTTTATATCAATAGATACCAATATCACTTTGTCTTACGACATTCTTACAGGTGAAACTAGAGAAAGAGCCTCTAACATATTGTAGTGAAGGTAAATTATCAATATGTAAGTCATTAAGCATACATGTATAAAGCACAATGGATCAAAGCATGCAGTCACGCAAATAGTACTCAAGTGAGCTTAGGTAAATTATCCTCAGTGCGTTTAGATTTAGAATACAGTCTCGCTGCGGCCTGTTTACAGTGCACTGTACTGAGCTGTCAAACAATCTTATGTAGCAATGAATTGCAGTCCGTGGCGGGCTCATAGCTCCTCGCCGAGGTCGCAGATGCTCTCTGCAATCAGCCGGTAGGACACCCGGCCGTCACCATCGGCGGGAAATGTGTTCAACAAGGCGTCGAGCTCCTCGTCCGTCAGCGGCTCGCCTTTGGTGGTGAGCAGGTGGCGCAAATCCTGCATGTTGATGTAGCCATCGCCGTTGTGGTCCAGCACCTTGATGGCGTCCGCGAGCTCCCCCACGGAGCCCTGCTCCTTGGGGTAGCGCAGCATCACCTGGTAGAACTCGTCAAAGTCCATCGTGCCGTTGCCGTCCGTGTCCACCTCGGCGATGAGCTTCTGCAGCTCGGACTCGGTGGGCAGGCGGCCCAGCGCGCGCATCACGGCGCCCAGCGTGTCGTTGTCGATGTTGCCGTCGCCGTACTTGTCGAACAGGGAGAACACGTCATTCCACCGCGTCAGCTCCTCCTCGCTCACCTCGGGCTCGTCGGCCGGGTTCGTGGCAGCTGCCATGTGGGTTGAGACTCGCTGGGGAGAGTCTGCTTTCAGGAGACCGGCTGGTGCTCAGGACTGAGCGGTGAGAGCTGGGGAGTTGGGGAGCTCAGAGATGAGGCGGCAAGGCTACGCGGTCAGAAAATGGGATTGCCAAGAATCCACAAAACACGCTGCGGAGAACAAAATAAAGAAGAGCGGGGGCCGGGAATGAGGGACCGGGGTGTCTGGGGAGGAAAACAATGCGCTTGGACTGGCAACAAAATTTGAGCGCTAAACTGCTCTGCCCCGTCTCCCCCCCCTCCATCGCTTCTTGTTGCCCCTGACAACTTGAGTAGCCTCGCGCATCCAACCCCAGCCCTCACAGCAGCAAGCCGCAGCAGCAGCAGGCGTGGCCGCGACCCCGCCAATGCCGAAGCAACTCTCAGACTGAGGTGCGGCGCGCAGGGCTGCATCAAATTGGCCATTCAAAGACTCAAGATGAGGGGGGGGGCAGAGAGCAGAGAAAATAGCAAGTTGGCAACAATATGCTCACTGCGCTCTGTCGGACACAAAAAGGCTTGCTCAAAGAGAGAGAGAGACGCTGTTTGAAGATTCAGTTTAAAGTAGAGACCCGCACAATGCCGAGACAGCCGCGTCTCTTCCTGTCCTCTCCCAGCGCAGACCGGCCTCTGCCTTGAATAGGCCAGCAGATGCCGCTCCGGCGTGTCTCACAGCGGACAAAGCCAGTCCCATCAACCCCCACCCTTCCCTGGGCTCTCTTGCAAGCTTTTGCCTGCAACCCCGTGTAGCAGCCAGTGGCTACTGATAGTAGGCACTTCAGTCAGTACCACTCGAAATGAAAATTAAACAAGCAGAAACCATGAAAAGCTTTGCGATGCATAAATCAGGGGATGCCTCATTAACAGGGTCCTGAGGGCTTAATGAGTCATGTGTCGGCATTATTATTATTTGATATCAAAATTAAAAAGCCACGAGCGGTCGGTATTAACAGCAATAATATATGTACTAATTACAAACGCTAAAAAAGCACTGTTACATGTCGAAATTGATTGTACCTGTAAAAAGTTGAAAAATTGCATTGCTAGGAAATAAAACGAGTTAATGCAAATTGGGACTGGCAGCAGAGCAAGGTTAGCGAAAAATCTATCCGTCTAAAAATCAATTTACAAACAAATAAAACCGGGCCTGTGCAGCCTCAGCTGGCTCATATTAGAGAAATATTATAAACTGCAGGGCATGTGTACACGGGCCGAACTTCAGGGAACAGAATAAACTCTATTGACCAGCAGCAGAGATTAAACGAGGCCGAATCAATCAATCTCAGCCTGCCGTCACAGCCGCCGCTGTCTGCTGGAGAAGGCGTTCGCCCGTCGAAGCAGCGGTGCCGTCCTGCGGACTCGGCGAAGCCGCAGTGCTGAGCCGCCGCAGCCTTCGCCGATGCTCCTCGCCGTGTCATCGTCACCATCGCCTACAGGCGGGGAGACAACGGCGACCACGGTGACATCAGCGGCGGGGCTGCCGAAGCCGGGCGGCGGCGTCAGGACCAGCGAGCCGGGGCGACAGCCGCTCAGCGAGGATTCGGTGCTGGACGGCAGCAGGGAGGACTTGTAGGACGAGGCCGAGGAGGGCGACTGGTTAGTCGGTCCGACCCGGCGGAGGCTCCAAGCCGGCAGTCGGTGCCGCAGGCGCAGTCGACGCGTCGAAGGCGCCGACGGAGGAGGCGGGGGCGGCGGGGCGGTGGAGTTGCGGACAGCAGCGAGGAGGTCGAAGTCGGCGTGGCGACCGAGCCGACGAGTCGGAAGCTGCTGGCGGCACTGCTGAAGTCGAGGCCGGCGAGGTCCGGGTTCACCGGCGCGCCGCCCACGAGGCCGCCGCTGGCCAGGGGGCTGCAGCGGCTGTTGTGCAGCAGCGGCGAGTTGACGGCGAAGCTGCCAATAGACGGCGACGAAGACGCTGGCGAGAGGAAGTCGCTGACCCGGCCGGCTTCCGTGTCGACGGTGGTGCTCGGCGACGGTTCGGCCAGCAGGCGGGCGAGCAGCTGGCGCGAGTAGGGCGGCATCGCCGACTCGCCTGGCAGCTGGGCGTCCGGCTGCGGTTGAGCTGCCGCCCGTTGGTGCGGTGTTGAAGAGGCTGCAGCCGGGGCCGTTGCCGTAGCCGCTGTTGACGGCACCGCCGCCGAGCTCTGGAGCGTCAGGCGAACTTCGTCGCCAAATAGTTCTCTGGTGCTGTCGCCAACACCGGTGCCGGCGCCACGGTCTCTCGAAGGATCCGCCGGAGTCGCCGATGCCACAGCGGCCGACCGGGCAGCCGCTGAAGCGGCCGCGGCCTCGATCTCCGCGGACACGTTGTACCAGTCGATGGTCTCCGACCGGTTTAGATCAGAACCCGACGTCGCAGCCACCGCAGCTGCCGCAGCTGCCGCAGTGACATCCGGTGAAAAGTCGGCGGCAGCCACGCGCTGGCAGAAGTCGCAGTCGCAATTCTGCCGCCGCTCGCCGGCGGACTCTCCGCTGTCCGGCCGAGTTGAAACGGACGAGTTGGCGACGGAGAAGACGACAGACCCGTCCGCGGCTGCTCGAGCACCGCCTCGATTCGCCCCGCCGCCGAGCACGAGCGAGTCGCCGCCGCTGCTGGCGATGCCGCTCAGAGATGGAGAGGCCGAACTGAAGAGCAGTGGGTGGACGGTCTCGTACAGCTGGTCGCTGAGCAGCTGCGGTCCGGGCCTGGTGTGCCCGGCCACAGCCCGGACAGGTGGCAGGTAGTACAGCGGAGCATGCGGTGCCCTCGCCAGCCAGGAGGTCGCGGTGGAAGCCGACGCTGCCTGAGTGGCAGTTGCGACGGCTGCGGGTTCGGAGTTGCGCTTAGCCGCCGGGCCACCCCGGAGACGATCCCTCAGGGCCACCAGCGGGTGCCTCCTCAGCCGGCTGTCCTTCATGCCTATCTGATTCAGTTGGTGCTTGTGGCCTGCGATTTGATTTCAGCTGAGGGCGCACCAAAGCGGGCCAGAGTTAGTGGGGGACTGCAGTTCTGCGAATATAGCAGAAGGGGTGCTGAATTGGGGGTGAGAGGGGAAGACTTTTATGGCGTGGCTGGGCTGTGCAGAGGGGCAGAGAGGACGGGCGGACAGAGGGGGAGAACTGATGTACATTGCCAGTTGTACAGACAAGCAAACGCTTGCACAAAACTTCATTTGAATTTTAGCCTATTTGCAATTCAGACCTGACTGTGTTACTTATCTAAGCACTCCTACGACCTTCATGCCATCGTTAATGAGCCACACTCAGTCACTTTTGACCGGCGAATGTACAAAGCCATTAAAATCGAAGCGCAAGTCGCGGCGGTCTGTCATTCCTTATGGAGGCGCAGCAAAACTGATACGATTCTTAGAAAGCTAATCAGAAGTCAACCGAACGATAAAGTTTTTAATTCGTTGTCCTTGAAGTTTATCAGTAAAGCCACTTGCATTCCTTATAGCTATGCTTATAGTGTGGAGCCGTATATTATAAACGTGATGCAATTCTGCATCGGCAGCGGGAATGCCTCTAGAAGCAAACAGACATGCAGAAGCCATCCGGGTGGCAGCTCTGAAGGGGCGCTGCGGCTCCATGCCTGTTTAGAATTCGTATCGCAGTCTCCCTGGACAGAAGCAGATATATTTGACATTGTTCCCTCTATTCTGCTATATGTTGAAACGCAAGCCCCCCTTGCTGTGCAGCCTCCCAATGCGCCAATCAATAAGCAAAAATGCATCTCCCACATTAGGAAGTCTGTTATCCCCCATCATGCAGCTTCATCAAATGCTTTTGAGAGCAGCAGCCCCCCCCCCCTGCGCCTGCCCACCGGTCTCAGCTGCTGGTAGACAGCGGCAACAAATGGGACCTGCTGGACAAACTCAGGCTTTTTCATTCCATTTGCTTTTTTATCATCACAATTGCAGATATCCCCGCTGACCGCGCATCCCACTGGCCCTCTGCCCCACTCCCCGCTCCCTGGCTCTTGAGAACTAGCCGATGCCAGTAGCTCAAACAGCTGCTCACCCTCTCCTTGGCCCGGACCCAGCCCTGACCGGGTTGCTATGACAACAGTGTAGCTAAACAAAAGCCCCAACTTAAGCCGTCTCTCTAGAGACGTGGGCGAGAGACACCCATTCTGCTATCTGCATCAAAGCGAAAAGTCACTGACTGGAATGAGCTCGCCCGACCCCATTGCTGTCCGTAAGTCTTAAAGCCGCAAGTAGCATTTTCATAATTCGTGACTCCTACGACGTTCTGGGACTCACTGATGATTCAGATGAGATTCTGAGAATCACTGATGATTCAGATGAGATTCTGAGAATCATTGTTGATGATTCAGCTGAGATTCTGAGAATCATGGATGATTCAGATGAGATTCTGAGAATCATGGATGATTCAGATGAGATTCTGAGAATCATGGATTATTCAGATGAGATTTCGAGACTCACTGATGGTCCAATTGAGGAGACTCCGGGAGTCACTGATCCGGTTAAATGGACACTGAGAGTCAGTCACTGATATAGACTGAGGCACTGACAGTCACAACTGATCCAACCGCGCATCCTCCTCACCTTCAGCAGCTGGCCGCTGGATTCTGCCGCTGGTGCTGCTGACGGCGCTGCTGCCCGCCTGCTGCCGGGCAGAGAACAGCGCAATGTGCGCGACGCCGGCCAGCGGCTGGGAGTCCACCTACCTGTCGGACATCGGAATGTGCGTGTACACCCAGGATTTTGCCACCCGCGCCAGGTTCGGCTTCGCCGACAGCCAGGCGAATTGCGCGGCCGCCACGAGCACCACGGGCCTGGCCAAGCTGGCCGAGCCGCACACGGAGCAGAAGCAGATCCAGCTGCTCAACGCCATGCTGAAGAAGTCGCTTGGCTATTTGCGAATCTGGACTGGGGCCTCGTGCGATGGTGAGTCGGGGGCTTGCGGCCTCCTGTGATGGTGAGAGGGGCTTGGGGTCTCGTGTGGTGAGAGGGGCTTGGGGACTCGTGTAATGGTGAGGCGGGCTTGGGCCTCGTGTGATGGTGAGTCGGGGGCTTGCGGCCTCCTGTGATGGTGAGGGGGCTTGGGGTCTCGTGTGATGGTGAGAGGGGCTTGGGGTCTCGTGTGATGGTGAGGGGGCTTGCGGCCTCCTGTGATGGTGCGGGGGCTTGGGGTCTCGTGTGATGGTGAGAGGGGCTTGGGGTCTCGTGTGATGGTGAGGGGGCTTGGGGTCTCGTGTAATGGTGAGGGGGCTTGGGGTCTCGTGTAATGGTGAGGGGGCTTGGGGCCTCGTGTAATGGTGAGGGGGCTTGGGGTCTCGTGTGATGGTGAGGCGGGCTTGGGGCCTCGTCTGATGGTGAGGGGTGGGGGTTCACAGCCTATTCGCGGCGCCTGCATCCCCGTCAGTAGTCAGTAGAGTATTTTTTGCTCAGAGACTTCCCCACCTCACCCGCTACCATTTTCCGCAGTCGCGAGCTCCCGCTTCGTCTGGTCGACTGGAAGCCCCGTCACGCCGCTGGTGGCCTGCAGCAGCGCCACCGCCCGACTGTACTTCAGCGGCGAACCGACCACTGACTACTCTTCCTTTGTGTCCAGCTTCGTTGGAACCACAAACCTTAGCCTCACCTACGTGCAGTTGTGCGAGTATGGAGGTGAGCCATGGGAGACTCAGCGATTGGGCGGAGTCGCTCCTCTTTTCCGGAAAATCACGGCCAGTCAAGCTCAAGCGTTAAGCCATATCCCATCAAGCCTATTTCCATCAAGCGTTAAGCCATACCCTATCAAGCCTTATTCCATCAAGCGTACAGCCTACCCCAGTCCCCAACAAGCGTTCAGCCCCGTCTCATCTTGCGCACAGCTCGAACGCCGCCCGCCCCGACCACTCAGCCCCGCAGTGCGACCCATTCACGGTCAGCAGCTATAACAACGCCACCATGCGGCTCAGCGCCACCGCCTACGCCAACCGGACGGTGCGCTTTAACTGCGCGCCCGGTTTCTACCGGCCCTCGGAGATCGTGCTGGTTGGCGGCGCTGTGGACAAGACCGCCACGGCTTCCAACAACCTCTTCCACTGCAACTTCGTGCCCGGAGGCACCGACGGCCGCGGCACCGCCAGCTTTGTGCAGGTCGGCAGCATGCTGCCGCTAGAGCAATGCCAGCGTGAGTTTCCCGCGCTCCACGGATGCTCTGTCTGGGTGGTGTCCAGGGACAAGCGCTGCTAAAGCTGGCGGTGCCGAAGCTGCTGCAGTATCTAATTTGTCCCAAACTAAAGTACATGAATAGGCAGGGCAGAGCGTTGCTAAGCATAAAACCCGAAAGTAGTGGACAAAACTTTACCTCCAATATATTTGGTAATCTGGTAATTCTCGCTCGAAAAAAGTCCCGCTAGTCATACTCTCGTATCTCGATGTGCAGCCAGCAACGCTGCCCTCTTCTTAGCATTGATGAGAAGTTGGAAAGCAAGAGCGAGGTGCTGTTTCTTGGTGTCAAGTCAACGGTTTAGTGCCTTTAGCTCATCAAACTTTCCAGTTGCATTTACTTCATCACAAACATTCGTTAAGGCAATGTTACCTTAAACAAAATTTCTATCTCAAAATAAATGACGCGCAGGTGGTTGCGCTTCTAATAATCCTCCTTGATAGCCTGAATCTCTGGGTCGCCGATAGGTCAGTCGGTCGTGTGTCTTCTGTCAGTTGCTTCTCCTCAGTCCCCAGTGTGTCATGCTTAAGTGTGTCTTCAGCATGACAAACTCGTGATGCTACTGCTGTCAGTAGGAACTAAACCACCTTCTGTCCAACCACCTCAAACCCATGCAGCTAGCAGCTGCCAGGGCTGGGTGCTGCTTAACCAGACCATCATCCAGGATGTGGAGGACTACAAATCGGGCGTGGAGGCTTACCGCAACTACAATTTTGGCGAGGTCATCCCGCTGCAGTGCAAGCGCGGCTACGTCAGCGTCACTGACGAAATGAGCACCTCTGCTCAGCTGGTCTGCGGCCAGAGCGACCTGAACCCCAGCCTGGGCATGTGGACTCCCGCCACTCTGGTGGTGTGCACGGGTGAGTCTGACCTTCCCAATCTGACCTGTCCAATCTGACCAGACCCGAACTGACCAGACTGGAACTGACCAAGCATTCTGCGCTATCCGCCCCTCTGCAGCCATCCGATGCAAGGGCGTCATGCCTTTCTACGACTTCACCAAGATGACGGCCTACAAAGCCTTCAACCGACTCAAGGACCGGTCCTTCACCTCGGACGAGAGCAACCGCTTCCCCTACTACCCGAACGAGGTGTCCCTCCGCTGCCGGCACGAGGGCAAATTTTTCATGGACCGCACCTACGACAAGGCGCTGAAGTGCGACCTGCCGAACAACGGCACCAACACCACTGCCGTCTGGTTCCCATTCGGCGGCACCGTGCTCAGCAAGGACATCATGGACTGCAAACGTGAGTCCCCACTTGCGTCTTCTTGAAACAGTCATTTTATACTACTCGCTAGGTAGTAGTGTTGGAGGCTTACCGATAGTTACTAACCTAAACTGAAACAACTAGATCATTCTGGTGGTAATGCACAAAGCCTTAACTGAATCAACTAGATCATTCTGGCGGTAATGCACAAAGCCTAAACTGAATCAACTAGATCATTCTAGTGGTAATGCACAAAGCCTAAACTGAATCAACTAGATCATTCTGGCGGTAATGCACAAAGCCTAAACTGAATCAACTAGATCATTCTGGCGGTAATGCACAAAGCCTAAACTGAATCAACTAGATCATTCTGGCGGTAATGCACAAAGCCTAAACTGAATCAACTAGATCATTCTGGCGGTAATGCACAAAGCCTAAACTGAATCAACTAGATCATTCTGGCGGTAATGCACAAAGCCTAAACTGAATCAACTAGATCATTCTGGCGGTAATGCACAAAGCCTAAACTGAATCAACTAGATCATTCTAGTGGTAATGCACAAAGCCTAAACTGAATCAACTAGATCATTCTGGTGCTAACCAAACACCCTCCCCACCTCGCAGCCATCACCTGCCTGACCAAGGAGATCGTGCTCCTCACCCAGCAAGAGCATGTGCTCGTCTACCTGCTGCAGTCCAACTTGAACGAGACGCTGATCATCACCAATCCCGACGACACCGTGGCCACGACCACCGTCTTGGACTTCGCCACCACCACGGAGTTCGACTACGGGGCTCGGGTTCGATTCACCTGCCAGAGCGGCTACCAGATGAACGCGCCGGGCGAGGGAGGACATGCGAAACTGGTGAACTCCACTGAAGTCAGCTGCATCAGCACCGGCACTTGGAGCTTCAGGATCTCATCCTGCATCAGTGGGTGCTGCACCAGAGCTCAACCTCTGGAATCCACACTGCCACTCACTCCAGCCCAGTGCCACTCACTCCAACCCAGCGCCACTCACTCTAATTCAGCGCCACTCGAATCCAATCCAGCGCCACTCCAATCCAACCCAGGGCCACTCCAATCCATTTCAGCACCATTCCAATCCAATCCAGCGCCACTCCAATCCAATCCAGTGCCAACCCAATCCAATTCAGTGCCACTCTAATCCAATCCAGTGCCACTCTAAACCAATCCAGTGCCAACCCATACCAATCCAGTGCCACTCTAATCCAATCCATTGCCAACCCAAACCAATCCAGTGCCACTCTAAACCAATCCAGTGTCACTCTAATCCAATCCAGTGCCACTCTAATCCAATCCAGTGCCACTCTAAACCAATCCAGTGCCAACCCAAACCAATCCAGTGCCACTCTAATCCAATCCAGTGCCACTCTAATCCAATCCAGTGCCACTCTAATCCAATCCAGTGCCACTCTAATCCAATCCAGTGCCAACCCAAACCAATCCAGTGCCACTCTAATCCAATCCAGTGCCAACCCAAACCAATCCAGTGTCACTCTAATCCAATCCAGTGCCACTCTAATCCAATCCAGTGCCACTCTAAACCAATCCAGTGCCAACCCAAACCAATCCAGTGCCACTCTAATCCAATCCAGTGCCAACCCAAACCAATCCAGTGCCAACCCAAACCAATCCAGTGTCACTCTAATCCAATCCAGTGCCAACCCAAACCAATCCAGTGCCAACCCAAACCAATCCAGTGCCACTCTAATCCAATCCAGTGCCAACCCAAACCAATCCAGTGTCACTCTAATCCAATCCAGTGCCAACCCAAACCAATCCAGTGCCAACCCAAACCAATCCAGTGTCACTCTAATCCAATCCAGTGCCAACCCAAACCAATCCAGTGCCACTCTAAACCAATCCAGTGTCACTCTAATCCAATCCAGTGCCACTCTAATCCAATCCAGTGCCACTCTAAACCAATCCAGTGTCACTCTAATCCAATCCAGTGCCACTCTAATCCAATCCAGTGCCACTCTAATCCAATCCAGTGCCACTCTAATCCAATCCAGTGCCACTCTAAACCAATCCAGTGCCAACCCAAACCAATCCAGTGCCACTCTAATCCAATCCAGTGCCAACCCAAACCAATCCAGTGCCAACCCAAACCAATCCAGTGTCACTCTAATCCAATCCAGTGCCAACCCAAACCAATCCAGTGCCAACCCAAACCAATCCAGTGCCACTCTAATCCAATCCAGTGCCAACCCAAACCAATCCAGTGTCACTCTAATCCAATCCAGTGCCAACCCAAACCAATCCAGTGCCAACCCAAACCAATCCAGTGTCACTCTAATCCAATCCAGTGCCAACCCAAACCAATCCAGTGCCACTCTAAACCAATCCAGTGTCACTCTAATCCAATCCAGTGCCACTCTAATCCAATCCAGTGCCACTCTAAACCAATCCAGTGTCACTCTAATCCAATCCAGTGCCACTCTAATCCAATCCAGTGCCACTCTAATCCAATCCAGTGCCACTCTAATCCAATCCAGTGCCACTCTAATCCAATCCAGTGCCACTCTAAACCAATCCAGTGTCACTCTAATCCAATCCAGTGCCACTCTAATCCAATCCAGTGCCAACCCAAACCAATCCAGTGTCACTCTAATCCAATCCAGTGCCACTCTAATCCAATCCAGTGCCACTCTAATCCAATCCAGTGCCACTCTAATCCAATCCAGTGCCACTCTAATCCAATTCAGTGCCACTCTAATCCAATCCAGTGCCACTCTAATCCAATCCAGTGCCACTCTAATCCAATTCAGTGCCACTCTAATCCAATCCAGTGCCACTCTAATCCAATCCAGTGCCACTCTAATCCAATCCAGTGCCACTCTAATCCAATCCAGTGCCACTCTAATCCAATCCAGTGCCAACCCAAACCAATCCAGTGCCAACCCAAACCAATCCAGTGTCACTCTAATCCAATCCAGTGCCAACCCAAACCAATCCAGTGCCAACCCAAACCAATCCAGTGCCACTCTAATCCAATCCAGTGCCAACCCAAACCAATCCAGTGCCACTCTAAACCAATCCAGTGTCACTCTAATCCAATCCAGTGCCACTCTAATCCAATCCAGTGCCACTCTAAACCAATCCAGTGTCACTCTAATCCAATCCAGTGCCACTCTAATCCAATCCAGTGCCACTCTAATCCAATCCAGTGCCACTCTAATCCAATCCAGTGCCACTCTAATCCAATCCAGTGCCACTCTAATCCAATTCGGTGCCACTCTAATCCAATCCAGTGCCACTCTAATCCAATCCAGTGCCACTCTAATCCAATCCAGTGCCAACCCATACCAATCCAGTGTCACTCTAATCCAATCCAGTGCCAACCCAAACCAATCCAGTGCCAACCCAAACCAATCCAGTGCCACTCTAATCCAATCCAGTGCCAACCCAAACCAATCCAGTGCCACTCTAATCCAATCCAGTGCCACTCTAATCCAATCCAGTGCCACTCTAATCCAATCCAGTGCCACTCTAATCCAATCCAGTGCCACTCTAATCCAATCCAGTGCCACTCTAATCCAATCCAGTGCCAACCCATACCAATCCAGTGTCACTCTAATCCAATCCATTGCCAACCCAAACCAATCCAGTGCCACTCTAAACCAATCCAGTGTCACTCTAATCCAATCCAGTGCCACTCTAAACCAATCCAGTGCCACTCTAATCCAATCCAGTGCCACTCTAATCCAATACAGTGCCACTCTAAACCAATCCAGTGCCACTCTAATCCAATCCAGTGCCACTCTAAACCAATCCAGTGCCAACCCAAACCAATCCAGTGCCACTCTAATCCAATCCAGTGCCACTCTAATCCAATCCAGTGCCACTCTAATCCAATCCAGTGCCACTCTAATCCAATCCAGTGCCAACCCAAACCAATCCAGTGCCACTCTAAACCAATCCAGTGTCACTCTAATCCAATCCAGTGCCACTCTAATCCAATACAGTGCCACTCTAAACCAATCCAGTGCCAACCCATACCAATCCAGTGCCACTCTAATCCAATCCAGTGCCACTCTAATCCAATCCAGTGCCACTCTAATCCAATCCAGTGCCAACCCAAACCAATCCAGTGTCACTCTAATCCAATCCAGTGCCAACCCAAACCAATCCAGTGCCAACCCAAACCAATCCAGTGTCACTCTAATCCAAACCAGTGCCAACCCAAACCAATCCAGTGTCACTCTAATCCAATCCAGTGCCAACCCAAACCAATCCAGTGCCAACCCAAACCAATCCAGTGTCACTCTAATCCAATCCAGTGCCAACCCAAACCAATCCAGTGCCAACCCAAACCAATCCAGTGCCACTCTAATCCAATCCAGTGCCAACCCAAACCAATCCAGTGTCACTCTAATCCAATCCAGTGCCAACCCAAACCAATCCAGTGCCAACCCAAACCAATCCAGTGCCACTCTAATCCAATCCAGTGCCAACCCAAACCAATCCAGTGCCACTCTAAACCAATCCAGTGTCACTCTAATCCAATCCAGTGCCACTCTAATCCAATCCAGTGCCACTTTAAACCAATCCAGTGTCACTCTAATCCAATCCAGTGCCACTCTAATCCAATCCAGTGCCACTCTAATCCAATCCAGTGCCACTCTAATCCAATCCAGTGCCACTCTAATCCAATCCAGTGCCACTCTAATCCAATCCAGTGCCACTCTAATCCAATCCAGTGCCACTCTAATCCAATTCAGTGCCACTCTAATCCAATCCAGTGCCACTCTAATCCAATCCAGTGCCACTCTAATCCAATTCAGTGCCACTCTAATCCAATCCAGTGCCACTCTAATCCAATCCAGTGCCACTCTAATCCAATCCAGTGCCAACCCAAACCAATCCAGTGTCACTCTAATCCAATCCAGTGCCAACCCAAACCAATCCAGTGCCACTCTAAACCAATCCAGTGTCACTCTAATCCAATCCAGTGCCAACCCAAACCAATCCAGTGCCAACCCAAACCAATCCAGTGTCACTCTAATCCAATCCAGTGCCAACCCAAACCAATCCAGTGCCAACCCAAACCAATCCAGTGCCAACCCAAACCAATCCAGTGCCACTCTAATCCAATCCAGTGCCAACCCAAACCAATCCAGTGCCACTCTAATCCAATCCAGTGCCACTCTAATCCAATCCAGTGCCACTCTAATCCAATCCAGTGCCACTCTAATCCAATCCAGTGCCACTCTAAACCAATCCAGTGCCACTCTAATCCAATCCAGTGCCACTCTAATCCAATCCAGTGCCACTCTAATCCAATCCAGTGCCACTCTAATCCAATCCAGTGCCACTCTAATCCAATCCAGTGCCACTCTAATCTAATCCAGTGCCACTCCAATCCACCAAATCCGCTGACCCTCAGAGCAAACGGAGGCCCTGCAGCTTACTGGTGGCGGGGTTCGCTACGTCCCTCCGGCCCAGGAGGCCGCGGGCGCCCAGTCGCTGGGCGTGGTGGTCATCATCATCCTGATCGCGTTCTTCGGCACCATCTTAATCCTGGACCTGGCCACCATCGCCAGAGACGTGAAGCTGCTGCGGACGAACCTCAAGCGGATCAAGCTGAAGGTCCAGCTGAAGAAGGCCAAGTAGCCTCCGCTGCGAAAAAAGCTTACTGATATCGAGAACAATGAAACTCAATAATAGTAAACATTTTTGAGCCCTGATTCCATGATTCATGGGATTTTCATCAATAGGATAATTTAATGCTATTGGGTTTTTGTTGGGATCTGCTGTTGTGATCAGCTGTTGTGATCAGCTGTTGGGATCAGCTGTTGTGATCAGCTGTTGGGATCAGCTGTTGTGATCAGCTGTTGTGATCAGCTGTTGGGATCAGCTGTTGGGATCTGCTTTTAGAATCTAACAATAAATTAGCTCGTATAATGCTCCTGTATCTAAAAATAACGCAAATCTATAGCATGAAACTTTTGCATTCTACTAGAAGTTTGATCCACTGCCATGGAACTGCCATGGAACTGCCATGGAACTGCCATGGAACTGCCATGGAACGCCGTGGAACTGCCATGGAACGCAGAGGAACTGCCATGGAACGGCGACCTCACAGTCTTTGCCCAGAAAATTTGTATTCGTTAAAAATTATTGAAGAAAATCTGTTCCGAGTTCACGCGTCAAAACCCTGGAGCAGTTTTAGCGGCCTCAACAACTTGCTTTATGGAATGCCTCCGTTTATAAAGCCAACTCCGTCGGAAATTAATCCGGCAATGATTTCCGCATAAATACAGTTTTGAGACTCCCACAGTTTGACTTTGACATCGCATGGCTCTGCGCTTAAGTTTGCCAAACTGACTCACTCACTCACTCTTTCCCTCTCAAAAGTTGATGAAGGAAGCGAATTGCAAAGTTCTGGAGTCTTCCCGCTTTTCACCTCCCTACTTTGCAAATGAGGAAAAAAAGTTTTTTCAAGCATTTACTGGCGGATTCTCTCGCAGAAGGCAGCAAAAAGCAATACGAGGCATGCAAGGGATGCAAGGAGGAGGCCCTAAGCTTGGCATTGATGAGGCAAGGAGGCTGGACGCAGGCGGAGGCAACCCTGGGACAAAGGGGAGGCTGAGTCGCCTTGTCTCCCGCGTCATGTCAGAAAATTTCCAGCCAGCGACTCCGCAGCAAGCGGGGGCTTCAATTCAATAATTCATCGCGTGTCTTCGGAGTGCCTCCGAGACTGGAGACTAAGTGCCTCCCCCTGCCGCTCCGCCACTGCCGCCCCTTCGCCCCTTCACCCCCCGGTTGCTAGGGAAGCTTCTAAATCGAGAGAGCTTTTTTGCCAGCGATTGTCATTTATTTACCTGCTGACGCGCTGGTGACGGGGGTGGGGGGCGCCACTGCCTGCTGCAGCTACGCCGCATTTAGTTTGGCACTCTGGCTGGCCGGCTCTCTGGCTTTGTCCGATAGAATCTTCTCTGCTGCCACCGGCTTCTCCAAGCTAATGGCTTCAATGAGGCTTCTGCTGCTGGCTTTTATGGGTGAGTAGCTGACGGAACTGTTTGGTCTCGGTGGGTGAGTAGCTGACGGAACTGTTTGGTCTCGGTGGGTGAGTAGCTGACGGAACTGTTTGGTCTCGGTGGGTGAGTAGCTGACGGAACTGTTTGGTCTCGGTGGGTGAGTAGTTGACGGAACTGTTTGGTCTCGGTGGGTGAGTAGCTGACGGAACTGCTTGGTCTCGGTGGGTGAGTAGCTGACGGAACTGTTTGTCAGGTACAGCAATGGGTCAGTTGCTGGAATTTCAGGTACAGCAATGGGTCAGTTGCTGAAATGTCAGGTACAGCAGTGGGTCAGTTGCTGAAATGTCAGGTACAGCAGTGGGTCAGTTGCTGGAATGTCAGGTACAGCAATGGGTCAGTTGCGGGAATGTCAGGTACAGCAGTGGGTCAGTTGCTGAAATGTCAGGTACAGCAGTGGGTCAGTTGCTGGAATGTCAGGTACAGCAGTGGGTCAGTTGCCCACTTATCGGGTTTATGTGTAGTTGAGGATCAGGTTCCAGGTTGTCAGGCGCAGCACTAGCTGAGGCCGCAGTCACTCAGAGCCGCCGTGTCCCGCAGGCTTGGCCTGCCACCTGGTGAGGGCCGCCAGCTCCTCCTGCCTGTCCGCCAGCCCTGGCTGGCAGATGCGCTACGAGCAGGACCTGGGAGTCTGCCACTATTTCCGCGCCGCGGGCAGCCGGCAGCAGGTGAACTTCAGCACGGCCGAGAGCTGGTGCAGAGACGCCACCAGCGTGTCGAACTTGGCCAGCATTCGCCTGGTGCGCCTGAGCACCGACCAGCAGCGAACCCTGGTGGTGCGCGCCCTGACTCAGGTCGGCATCGGCTACAGCAACCTTTGGACCGAGGCCCAGTGCAACGGTGAGAGACCTGGCCGAGCCTTCATCGGGTTAATCAGTTTGTCAGTTTGCGGGGGCTTCGGGCATAATACTAGTAGCTCGCAATTGCAAGAGGGCTGTGGGTGCCCAGGAGCAACATCGCGACATCGTCATACAACCAGCGCGCTGAGGCAATTCTAGCCATTCCGCTGACACTCGGTGGAATGTACACTCTGTGGCTCTTGAGCTGCTCCGCCCCTCATCAGGTTGTTGGAGTGGACGGAAACCAGGAATTTCCCCACTGTCTGTCAATTCCCGCAGGCTCGACAAACCGCTACTCCTGGGGCACCAGCAGCGAGGTCACCGAGCTGAAATCGGTGGCCTGCAACAGCTCGCTAGCCGTCAAGTTCACCGGACACGTCATCCCCGCCGCTGACGGCAGCTACAAGGTGAACAGCGTCTTCTCGGCCGTTACTCTGGACAACCTCGGCACCACCGTGTGCGAGTACGACGGTGAGTATACGCTGTGTGACCCGGCTTCACGAGTTCTTCTTGTGTATCACAACACCCACCTGCTCAATTAACGACCCGAGTAATTCACCATCTTCACCAATTCAACTACATCACAAATTCACCCAAATCGCCAGTTCACCCAAATCACCAATAGGGGGGGGGGGGGTTCGAGGTTTTCGGGGTTTTGCACAATTATAAATTTTAAGTCGTTAATTAATGTTCAGCCAGTTCTGAATCTATGCAAAATGCACAATGCGAACAATTTACTGTGACCTTCAGATATATGTAGGTTGTATATTTGGGCAAGTGTATGATGTGTGAGTGTATCGAATTGAATTACAAAGCTGTACGCATGGGAAAAGCAGAACAGAGTTTTTTTCGCTAGCTTTTTGTCTGCTTGCCAAGGTACTCGTACGCTCGTATGACTTGAATGCACAAAAACTTTTTACTCGTCAAAAGCACTTATGACTTCATTTACTTATTATTTAACGTGAGATAAGGAAAGGAATTACCCAAAGCCAACATACTTTTCCAGGAATCGGTGGCGTAAGCGCTTTTTCCCTCAGGGACTCTAGCAATTGCATTTAAATTTCCTGAACGGTTGAAAATTTATCATCATTTGCATATTTAAAGAATAATAACGCTGTGTTTTGCGTTGGCGCCCAAACTGTTTCCAATTAGAGTAAAATACAAGAAGCGATGTATTGTAACCAAATAGCGTATTTATTCAATAAAATGGTTGACGAAATCATTGTCAAAAAGTTAGGGGTTAGGTTTCGGGTTCGGGTCGGATTTCGGTACCGGGTTCGGGGTTCGGGGTTTGAAAAAATGTTCGGGTCGGGGTACCGGGTTTGGGGTGCACCCGAACCTCGAAGAAATTGCCGTCCCGAACACCCCTAATCACCAATTCACCCACGTCACCAATTCACCCACGTCACCAATTCACCCACGTCACCAATTCACCCACGTCACCAATTCACCCACGTCACCAATTCACCCACGTCACCAATTCACCCACGTCACCAATTCACCCACGTCACCAATTCACCCACGTCACCAATTCACCCACGTCACCAATTCACCCACGTCACCAATTCACCCACGTCACCAATTCACCCACGTCACCAATTCACCCACGTCACCAATTCACCCACGTCACCAATTCACCCACGTCACCAATTCACCCACGTCACCAATTCACCCACGTCACCAATTCACCCACGTCACCAATTCACCCACGTCACCAATTCACCTAGCTTACCAAAATTCCTTAGTCTGCGGGAATAGGCATTAAGTGTCAGCCACAGATACTATATAACTAGATAGGTCACTCCCTATCTCGCTGTGGGGACCAAAAATGATACTACTACTACTATAAACATTTTTCACTACTGATGGCTGGTCCTAAGAGTAGTGTGAGAGTAAATTAACCGAGTGACCTATCTAGTTATATAGTATCTGTGGTGTCAGCTCAGGTCCCTGTCACATCGATAACGCCCTGCGACGAAATATGATTAAATCAGCTGTCCAATGTATTCACCGATTAAACCTCCTGGATGGGGCAGAGCAGCTTAGCGGCCACATTAATTTGGGGCTTGGGCTCGAAAACTGGTCGGAGGCTGATGCGCGATTCACAACCCACGAGGGGCAACCCTTATTAGAAATTAGGAAGTCAGGGTCGCTGTACACCCTGTGTGAGCTGTGTGAGAGTGCGTGCCTGCGTACAGTATCTGCGCGCTTGCATGTGCTCACGAGTCAGCGGAATAAGCAGAATTCCCTCAGCGCGCTGGTTGTGGGATAATGTCCAGGCGTTGCGCCAGGGTGCCCACAGCCAACTTGCGATTGTGCATGCATAACCCTTCTGGATCCGCAGTTCCTCGCTGTGACATGTCCACCGCGAGCAACTTCAACTGGACTCGGATGCAGCCGGACGTCGATCCCATCGCCGACGGTCGGATCGTCAAGGCGGCCTGCGCCCCGGGCTTCTTCAGGACCAGCGAGGTGGACGGAACGCCGGACAGCCTGATCAGAAACCGCTACCGCTGTGACCACGTCAGCAGTGCCAGCAGCATTGGCACGGCGAATCTGGTGGCCATGAACAACACCGTTGTGGACCATTGCAAGCGTGAGTGAGGCCTGGGATATTTGTGCTTGCGCACTCTTGCAAGCGTGAGTGAGGCCTGGGATATTGGTGCGTGCGCACTCTTGCAAGCGTGAGTGAGGCCTGGGATATTGGTGCGTGCGCACTCTTGCAAGCGTGAGTGAGGCCTGGGATATTGGTGCGTGCGCACTCTTGCAAGCGTGAGTGAGGCCTGGGATATTGGTGCGTGCGCACTCTTGCAAGCGTGAGTGAGGCCTGGGATATTGGTGCGTGCGCACTCTTGCAAGCGTGAGTGAGGCCTGGGATATTGGTGCGTGCGCACTCTTGCAAGCGTGAGTGAGGCCTGGGATATTGGTGCGTGCGCACTCTTGCAAGCGTGAGTGAGGCCTGGGATATTGGTGCGTGGCACTCTTGCAAGCGTGAGTGAGGCCTGGGATATTGGTGCGTGCGCACTCTTGCAAGCGTGAGTGAGGCCTGGGATATTGGTGCGTGGCACTCTTGCAAGCGTGAGTGAGGCCTGGGATATTGGTGCGTGCGCACTCTTGCAAGCGTGAGTGAGGCCTGGGATATTGGTGCGTGGCACTCTTGCAAGCGTGAGTGAGGCCTGGGATATTGGTGCGTGCGCACTCTTGCAAGCGTGAGTGAGGCCTGGGATATTGGTGCGTGGCACTCTTGCAAGCGTGAGTGAGGCCTGGGATATTGGTGCGTGGCACTCTTGCAAGCGTGAGTGAGGCCTGGGATATTGGTGCGTGGCACTCTTGCAAGCGTGAGTGAGGCCTGGGATATTGGTGCGTGCGCACTCTTGCAAGCGTGAGTGAGGCCTGGGATATTGGTGCGTGCGCACTCTTGCAAGCGTGAGTGAGGCCTGGGATATTGGTGCGTGCGCACTCTTGCAACAGTGGGAACATCAATGATTTCTAAGACCAATAGTGCATAAAATTTTACAACAGCACAGAGATTTGTACATCGCTGTGACACGCCAACCCCTTCGCGCTCCAGCCATGAGCTGCCAGGGCAGCGTGCTGCTGAACCTCAACCTGCAGGTGGACTTCAAGGAGACGTACCGGAACCGGATCGACCCGAACCGCGAGTACCTGTTCGGCGAGTCCATCCCGGTCGAGTGCAAGACTGGCTACGTGAAGATCACCAACCGCACGGACATCAACTCCACCATCGACTGTCGTCAGAACGCGCTGAAGCCGAACGAGGGCCAGTGGGACCCCATCTTCTGCACCCGTGAGTCCGGGGACTGGATCAGATCTCAGATTTTCTATCATCCTACTATTAGGCAGTATTATAGGATTCAGTAGATTAATAATAATTTCAAATAGACAAAAACTGAAACATAGCTCATAGAAAACCAATGTTGAGCAAGTTAGCTACATCGCTCATACACTGCCAGTAGCCAGGAATGCACTCCAATAGCCAGAAGCAGTCAGAAAAGTCCCACAAAATAGGCGCAGACAATAATATCTTTTGGGAAATTGCCAAGGACGGTGAATCGCCAAAAAACTTCCCTCCTCGCAGCCGTCGGGTGCAACAAGTCGGCAATGTCAGGCGCCTACGACTACAACACCATGCAGATGTACAAGGCCTACGACCGGCTCAAGGACCGCACCTACACTTCGTCCGAGACGCACATGTTTCCCTACTACCCCAACACCGTGTACGTGCGCTGCTCCACTCCCGGCCAGTTTTTCAGGGACCGAAAGTACGACAAGACCTTCCAGTGCAACTTGGTGCCGAACAGCACCATCGAGGCCACGTGGAGCCCCGTGGAGGGCACTCTGGAGTCCTCCATGCAGTGCCAGCGTGAGTTTGGGGCCCTTGGCGGCCGCTCTTGGCTGCAAAGTTGTCCGAAGCAAAAGTCCCAGGACGAGCTTATAAAGCTTGACTCCCATAAGCCGCCCCTTTTCTCAAGAAGGCTCAAAAGATTGAAATACTCGCTGGTCTAGCGATTCCAGCTTTTACGAGTAGCAATCCTTGAAGCCCGGGTGGCTTTTTAAGCACTCGCGTACTCTTGAGCTTAGGGCTCAAGCTTGAGATACAACTCGATCCTCATTCGAGTCCAGTTAGGTACGCACTTCAGTACGCACGCACTCTGCACCCGCAGCTATAACGTGCCTGACAAACGAGCTGGTGGCCATGAGCTACCGAGCAACAATTCAGGATTACCTCACCAAAGGCAACTTCAACTCTAGCGTCACCCTCACTGACGACACCGGCCTGGAGACTAAAGTCCCCTTGAAGGATTTCCTCTCGGCGTCCGAGTATAAGTACACGGTGTCCGTTCGATTCGACTGCCAGAGCGGATTCGCCATGTCGACCGTGAATGACACCACCGGAAAGTTCATGTCCGTGAGCAGCATGCAGACCAGCTGCAGCTCCGTCGGCTCCTGGAACAAAATAATCAGCGAGTGCATCAGTGAGAATCTGACAATCTGTCCCTGCAATGCCGGGGATCTTGATTCTGAGATGACCATGATTGAAGATTGTGAATTGTGATGAATACAGCGTCAAAAAATGTTTTTGTCGTGTGAATTCCTGTTTCCTGGAAACTCACCAAATTTCTGTTTCCTGGAAACTAATTGAATGCCTGTTTGCTGGAAACTAATTGAATGCCTGTTTCCTGGAAACTCATTGTGAATACCTGCGTTCCCCGCAGAGATGTCCGCCGCCATCGACGCCACCTCGGGCAAGAAGTTCGTGCCGGAGCCGAAGGAGGCCGGCTCGGCGCAGTCTCTGGGCGCCACCGTCATCGTCATCCTGGTGGTGTTCTTCACGCTGATCGTGGTGCTGGATATCGCTACGCTGTCCCGTGACATCAAGCTGCTGAAGCAGAACATCCGGCGCCTGAAGCTCAAGGCCAGCATGAAGAAGAACGACTGAAGCAGCGATTGATTTGACTTGAAGCGGATGTTTGAGAAGCTGAGAACTCACTTGGCCCTTTATCTACTAACCCTCAGGTGCGCCCAAATCGAGTCGAAATATTTTGAGTCGAGTCGAGCCAGATTTTGCGAACGAACAGCTGAAGGATGAAACATCTTCAAAATATGCACTTTAGCTTTGCTGTCGTGCCGAATTCGATGTACTTTTATTTTTTCAGTTTTTTCTCTTAATAACAATCGCAGATTCTAAACTCTTAAGGCTTAAATCGATACGCTTATATGCTACTCTTTTCTAAGCAGTTGAAAATTTCGGTAAAAATGCTGTTAAAACTGTTGTAACTCTGTCGTTAGAGGAAATTTTGTCACACTAAATTAGTGTCTAATTAGTTAGACGATTAGGTTGAGGTTAGTTTTAGGGTTAGGCGTAGATTGCCTCTAGTTACAGGCCATAGTTATTAGCCTTTAGATTTAAGCGTCTTGATATAGTCTCTAGATATAGCTCGTTGCCTCTAGATACAACCTCTATACATAGCCACTAGAGTTAGGCCTTTAGATCTATCTATCTGGCCTCTAGATATAGCCTAGATATCGGCTCTAGATATAGCCTTCAAATTTAGCCTCTAGTTATTATGGCCTCTAGTGGAGTGTTCAGTGCATTAGTATTGACGCAAATTAATGTCAACTAATATCTAAAAGTCTCTCATTAAAGTTGCCCTCTAAGATTTTCACCATGCCGCTCTTGTAATTGATTTTACAAGAAGTTCAACCGTTTCGAAATGGCGCGAGCAGGCCAGTCTTATCAAATAAAGTGAATCGCGCTGTCTGTCTCATTTTAACTCGTATGGCTCGTGCTTCGCCTTCTGTTCGCCCCAAGCGCAGTTGGCAGAGCCCTGCGGGACCAGGCTGATTGCTAATATTGGCTTATCTGGGCCCACGTGGCTCTCCGAGTGCTCAGATTATTTTCACCTGCTCGATTCTCTTATCAACACGGACTGCTGGCGTGCAGCAGCAGCAGCTTTTGACTCTGCGCTTCGAACAGCGGCCCCTCCACCCCCGAGCCTCCCTGCTGATAAGCCAATCTGTAAACCCCGCCCTGCAGTCACGCTTTGCTCTGCTCACTCGAGCTCCACCCCGCTCTCCCTGATCTCCTACTTCTGCTGCTGTTTCTTAAAAACCGGAGACCCGCAAAAGGTGCGCAGTGTGCCGGGCAGCCCCTGCTAGCAACTGAGCTTAGAGTATCGCATTGTAACTCCAGTGACGGGCAGAGACCGAGAAAAAGCAGGCCTGCAAGAAAGCCAATGACAACAAAGGTCATTTTCCACGGGCCTCGCTCGGTGCGGCTGCGCTACGTGCTGGCTGGCACCGCCGTGGCTGTCGGCCTCATCGTGATGGTCGGCCTGCTGGCCGGCCTCCTCCGGCCGCCGTGTCCTGAGGGCGTCCAGCCCACGGCGGCGCCCACCAGCACGAAGGCTCCGGGGACGTCGTCTGCGCCAGAGACGCCGCGGACGACGACGGGGCAGCCGGCGACGCCGGACCCGGCAAAGCCGTGGCTGCGGATGCGGCTGCCGGAGGGCCAGCGGCCGCGGCACTACCGGGTGCGGCTGCACCCCCGGCTGGGCGACGAGGCTTCGCAGGGCTTCACCGGCGAGGTGGACATCGACCTGCGGCTGCTGGCCGCGACAAAGTACATCCTGGTGCACGTCAAGTACCTGAGCGTCACGAACACGATTGTGTTGAACAAGGCGGACTCCCAGCCGCTGCCGCTGGCGAACACCTTCAACTACACTGAGAACCAGTTCTGGGTGATCGAGCTGGCCAGCGAGCTGCCCGCGAACTCGGAGGTGCAGGTGCAGCTGCAGTACCGGGGCGGCTACTTCGGCATTGTGGGCCTGTACCAGTCCACCTACACTGAGGGCGGGGTGAAGAAGTGAGGGGCCGCAGCTCTGCAGAGCTGATTTTGCCGCATATTTTTCTGAATCGTTGAACACATGCTGGGTGTTCAACTATGAGTACATGTATACAGCTGCCTCCAGCAAAGATCGTGAATCTATCTGCATTTCAAAAAAGAATTACAAGCAACCGACCTTGGCCTGTTGCGAGTTCAAAACTCTCCGTCACTTATTCGCTCAGGTTTCTGGCGACTACGAAGTTTCAGCCTACGGATGCCAGGAAGGCGTTTCCGTGTCTGGACGAGCCCCAGCTGAAGGCCACGTACACTGCGGAGCTGGTGCACCAGCCTGAGTACACTGCCCTGGCCAACATGCCGCAGCAGGGGGTGAGCGGGGCTGACATGCGGCCTGACAGCTTCTAGTCATAGCTCATACTGATGACAGGGAGCTGACTTGATTGTGCAGCAAGCACCTTTCATGGAAAGCTGATCAACAAAGTTTACGATGAACGCATATTTCAGAGCCGCGAGAACTACACCGACAATCTGGTGCTGACCCGCTTCCAGGAGACCCGAAACATGAGCACCTATCTGTTCTGCATCCTCATCAGCCAGTTTGCCTCCATGAACAGAACTTCGGCTGAGGGAGATCCGGTAGGCATAAATCAGATTGGAGATTTTGGTGGCTGTCATGCACCGGGGAGTGGCCATCCGGGGATTGGGGAGTGGTCATCGGGGAGTGGTCATCGGGGGTGGTCATCGGGGAGTGGTCATCGGGGGTGGTCATCGGGGGTGGTCATGGGGGTGGTCATCGGGGGTGGTCATCGGGGAATGGTCATCGGGGAGTGGTCATCGGGAGTGGTCATCGGGGGAGGTCATCGGGGGTGGTCATCGGGGAGTGGTCATCGGGGTGGTCATCGGGGGTGGTCATCGGGGTGGTCATCGGGGGTGGTCATCGGGGAATGGTCATCGGGGAGTGGTCATCGGGGAGTGGTCATCGGGGGTGGTCATCGGGGGTGGTCATCGGGGAATGGTCATCGGGGAGTGGTCATCGGGGAGTGGTCATCAGGGGAGGTCATCGGGGGTGGTCATCGGGGAGTGGCCATCGGGGAGTGGTCATCGGGGGTGGTCATCGGGGGTGGTCATCGGGGAATGGTCATCGGGGAGTGGTCATCGGGGAGTGGTCATCGGGGGAGGTCATCGGGGGTGGTCATCGGGGAGTGGTCATCGGGGGTGGTCATCGGGGGTGGTCATCGGGGTGGTCATCGGGGTGGTCATCGGGGAATGGTCATCGGGGGTGGTCATCGGGGAGTGGTCATCGGGGGAGGTCATCGGGGGTGGTCATCGGGGAATGGTCATCGGGGAGTGGTCATCGGGGAGTGGTCATCGGGGGAGGTCATCGGGGGTGGTCATCAGGGAGTGGTCATCGGGGAGTGGTCATCGGGGAGTGGTCATCGGGGAGTGGTCATCGGGGAGTGGTCATCGGGGAGTGGCCATCGGGGAGTGGTCATCGGGGAGTGGTCATCGGGGAGTGGCCATCGGGGAGTGGTCATCGGGGAGTGGTCATCGGGGAGTGGTCATCGGGGAGTGGCCATCGGGGAGTGGTCATCGGGAGTGGTCATCGGGGTGGTCATCGGGGAGTGGCCATCGGGGTGGTCATCGGGGAGAGGTCATAAGGGAATGGTCATTGGGGCTGAACAACAAAGCACGGTAGGATCGGAGGCCTTCACTGCATGAATCGCTACAACAACCCGCAGTTCCGAGTGTGGGCCCCGCAGTCGCTCATCAATCAGTCCATCTACGCTCTCGAAAGCGGCGTGAGGATTCAAGACTTCTTCAGCAGCTGGTTTAACTACTCCTATGAGAGCCAGTTCCCCAAGCAGGGTGAGATCCCTCCGTCACTGAGCTCTGAATTGCTGTAGCAGTTCAATAGGCATCCATCCATAGGCAAATCCATAGGCAAACATGGCCACCATCCCAGACCGCCATCCCATCTTCCGATCCTCAGACATGGCCGCCATCCCAGACCGCCATCCCATCTTCCCATCCTCAGACATGGCCGCTATCCCATCTTCCCATCCTCAGACATGGCCGCCATCCCATCTTCCCATCCTCAGACATGGCCGCCATCCCTGACCGCCATCCCATCTTCCCATCTTCAGACATGGCCGCCATCCCTGACTGCCATCCATCTTCCCATCCTCAGACATGGCAGCCATCCCATCTTCCCATCCTCAGAAATGGCCGCTATCCCATCTTACCATCCTCAGACATGGCCGCCATCCCATCTTTCCATCCTCAGACATGGCCGCCATCCCATCTTTCCATCCTCAGACATGGCCGCCATCCCATCTTCCCATCCTCAGAAATGGCCGCTATCCCATCTTCCCATCCTCAGACATGGCTGCTATCCCATCTTCCCATCCTCAGACATGGCTGCTATCCCATCTTCCCATCCTCAGACATGGCCGCTATCCCGGACTTCCCATCGGGCGCCATGGAGCACTGGGGCCTCATTACGTACCGGGACACCGCCATGCTTTTTGACGAGGCCACCGGCTCCGCCTCCAACAAGCAGAGAGTCGTCACCGTGGTGGCTCACGAGCTGGCGCACATGGTGAGTCAGCGGCTGGCCAGGGGCTGGTAGCTGGACAGCACCGGGTGAGTCAGCGGCTGGCCGGGGGCTGGGAGCTGGAGAGCACCGGGTGAGTCAGCGGCTGGCCAGGGGCTGGTAGCTGGACAGCACCGGGTGAGTCAGTGGCTGGCCAGGGGCTGGGAGCTGGAGAGCACCGGATGAGTCAGCGGCTGGCCAGGGGCTGGTAGCTGGACAGCACCGGGTGAGTCAGTGGCTGGCCAGGGGCTGGGAGCTGGAGAGCACCGGATGAGTCAGCGGCTGGCCGGGGGCTGGGAGCTGGAGAGCACCGGGTGAGTCAGCGGCTGGCCGGGGGCTGGGAGCTGGAGAGCACCGGGTGAGTCGGCGGCTGGCCGGGGCTGGTAGCTGGAGAGCACCGGGTGAGTCAGCGGCTGGCCGGGGCTGGGAGCTGGAGAGCACCGGGTGAGTCAGCGGCTGGCCAGGGGCTGGTAGCTGGACAGCACCGGGTGAGTCAGTGGCTGGCCAGGGGCTGGTAGCTGGAGAGCACCGGATGAGTCAGCGGCTGGCCGGGGGCTGGGAGCTGGAGAGCACCGGGTGAGTCAGCGGCTGGCCAGGGGCTGGTAGCTGGACAGCACCGGGTGAGTCAGCGGCTGGCCGGGGGCTGGTAGCTGGAGAGCACCGGGTGAGTCAGCGGCTGGCCGGGGGCTGGTAGCTGGAGAGCACCGGGTGAGTCAGCGGCTGGCCAGGGGCTGGTAGCTGGAGAGCACCGGGTGAGTCAGCGGCTGGCCGGGGACTGGTAGCTGGAGAACACCGGGTGAGTCAGTGGCTGGCTTCTGGGAGCAGCTTCAAAACCCAGCAAATCCCGCACTTGCAGTGGTTCGGCAACCTGGTCACCATGGTGTGGTGGAACGATCTTTGGCTGAACGAAGGCTTCGCCTCCTACTTCGCGGACATCGGCGCGGACCTCATCGAGCCTTCCTGGGAGCTGGTGAGCAGCTGGGCTTCCTGCTTGTAATGGTTTGATTACCGCAATACTCACTGTCTTCGACATCGCACCCGCTCGCGCAGAGGCAGCAGGGCTTCATCACCACCTACATATCGGCTTTCAACGCCGATGACGTCATCACCTCGCACCCGATCATCGTGGACGTGGAGACGCCGCAGGAGATTACACAGATCTTCGACACGATCACCTACTCGAAGGGTCAGGCGGTGCTCACCCAATTGGAGGACTTCATGGGCATGGACAATTTCCAGCTGGGACTTCAGGTACGACTTGGTCTGTGGGAGAATTTATTCTCTCAATTTCCCCGTTGGAAGAGGTTCTGTTTTCTCACACCGTTGGCATTTCTGAATTCTGAAGGACTACCTCAAGGCCAACGAGTTCGGGGTGGCGAGCACTCCTCAGCTGTACGAGAGCCTGCAGAAATACTCAGCTGACAATGTCACCGAGTTCATGGACCGCTGGACCCGCCAGATGGGCTTCCCGCTGGTCACCGTGGCCGAGACGGCCGACCCGGATGTGCTGCTGCTCAACCAGACCTGGTTTCTGCGGGAACCCGCGACCCGCGTCAATGCCACCGCCTCTCCGTTCAGGTGAGCCTGCGGCTGTGTGCTGGCTGTGTGTTGTCTGCGTGTTGGCTGTGTGCTGGCTGTGTGTTGTCTGTGTGTTGGCTGTTTGCTGGCTGTGTGCTGGCTGCGTGCTGGCTGTGCTCTGTGTGCTGGCTGTGTGCTGGCTGTGTGCTGGCTGTGTGTTGGCTGTGTGCTGGCTGTGTGTTGTCTGTGTGTTGGCTGTGTGCTCGCTGTGTGTTGTCTGCGTGTTGGCTGTGTGCTGGCTGTGTGTTGTCTGTGTGTTGGCTGTTTGCTGGCTGTGTGCTGGCTGTGTGCTGGCTGTGTGCTGGCTGTGTGTTGTCTGTGTGCTGGCTGTGTGCTGGCTGTGTGCTGGCTGTGTGTTGTCTGTGTGTTGGCTGTTTGCTGGCTGTGTGCTGGCTGTGTGCTGGCTGTGTGCTGGCTGTGTGTTGTCTGTGTGCTGGCTGTATGCTGGCTGTGTGTTGGCTGTGTGCTGGCTGTGTGTTGTCTGTGTGTTGGCTGTTTGCTGGCTGTATGTTGTCTGTGTGCTGGCTGTGTGCTGGCTGTGTGTTGTCTGTGTGTTGTCTGTGTGCTGGCTGTGTGTTGTCTGTGTGCTGGCTGTGCTGCAAGGTGATTCCCCTCCGCCTTGGCTCGCAGCTACCAGTGGATAATCAAGCTGAGTTACAGCAGCCAGAACGGCTCCAGCAGCCAGATGATGCGGGACCAGCAGATGCGGCTGACAGTGCCGGGCTACCGGAACTTTAGCCAGCCGCTGAAGTTCAACCTGGGCCAGCAGGGGTTCTACCGGGTCAACTACCCGACAGCTGGTGGCATGGGTTCGCTGACGCGCTCAGGCTTAATGTTACAGTGAGTTTGAGAGATACTACTGCTACTACTACTACTGCTACTACTACTACTGCTACTACTACTACTACTACTACTACTACTACTACTACTACTACTACTACTACTACTACTACTACTACTACTACTACTACTACTACTACTACTACTACTACTACTACTACTACTACTACTACTACTACTACTACTACTACTACTACTACTACTACTACTACTACTACTACTACTACTACTACTACTACTACTACTACTACTACTACTACTACTACTACTACTACTACTACTACTACTACTACTACTACTACTACTACTACTACTACTACTACTACTACTACTACTACTACTACTACTACTACTACTACTACTACTACTACTACTACTACTACTACTACTACTACTACTACTACTACTACTACTACTACTACTACTACTACTACTACTACTACTACTACTACTACTACTACTACTACTACTACTACTACTACTACTACTACTACTACTACTACTACTACTACTACTACTACTACTACTACTACTACTACTACTACTACTACTACTACTACTACTACTACTACTACTACTACTACTACTACTACTACTACTACTACTACTACTACTACTACTACTACTACTACTACTACTACTACTACTACTACTACTACTACTACTACTACTACTACTACTACTACTACTACTACTACTACTACTACTACTACTACTACTACTACTACTACTACTACTACTACTACTACTACTACTACTACTACTACTACTACTACTACTACTACTACTACTACTACTACTACTACTACTACTACTACTACTACTACTACTACTACTACTACTACTACTACTACTACTACTACTACTACTACTACTACTACTACTACTACTACTACTACTACTACTACTACTACTACTACTACTACTACTACTACTACTACTACTACTAGGTATTAAGCGCAGTGGACCGAGCCGGTTTGATCAGTGACGCTTTCGCCGTTGCCAATAGCAACCAGCTGGGCTACGCCGCGGTGGTAAAGCTCCTGTCCTACATGGCCTCCGAGTCGCACTACCTGCCCTGGTACGCCGCCAGCTCTGGCCTGGGCGCCATCACCCGGCAGCTAGCCCGGCGGGCGACCTACGGGGCTTGGTCCGTAAGTCAGTTGCTATGGCAACATAGAAGCGCGATACCAATTCCAATGTAGCATTCGATCCCACTGACACATCGGCACTTAAAATGCTTCCCTTTCCAGGAATTCGTTCGTAACATTACGGCCCCGCTGTACAGCTCGATTGGCTGGGCCAACAAGACTTCCCACCTGGACAAGTGAGTGGGCAATCACATCGGTGACTGCAAACCAATAGAAATAACAACAGCCATAGCAACCGCCATGGTAACCATCATAGCAACCGCCATGGTAACCATCATAGCAACCGCCATGGTAACCAGCATAGTAACCAGCATAGCTACAACCCTAGCAACCGCCATAGTAACCAGAATAGTAACCAGAATAGCTAACACCCTAGCAACCAGCATAGTAGCCAGCATGGTAACCGGTGAGGCAGAAACTATATCTATCATAGCCGCCACCAAAACAACCGCCATAGCAACCTTCAAGTGTTCTTTCCTCCCCAACCTTCCAGGCTGCTGCAGCCCATCGCGCTGAACCTGGCCTGCAGTGCGGGCAACACCGACTGCCTGGCCGAAGCAAAGCTGCGATTCGACTCATGGCGGCTCAACGGGAGCAGGTTTGACCCCTGTGTGGTTGTCGGGCTACTGGAGGATCACGGATTGGGGACAAGGGGAATGAAGGGAGATAGAAAAGGGAGTTAAAAGAGGGAGATACGAGAGGGAGATAGAAGAGTAGATAGGAGAGGGAGATAGGAGAGTAGATAGGACAGGGAGATAGGAGAGTAGATAGGAGAAAGGGAAATAGGAGAGTAGATAGGAGAGGGAGATAGGAGAGTAGATAGGAGAGGGAGATAGGAGAGTAGATAGGAGAGGGAGATAGGAGAGTAGATAGGACAGGGAGATAGGAGAGTAGATAGGACAGGGAGATAGGAGAGTAGATAGGAGAGGGAGATAGGAGAGTAGATAGGAGAGGGAGATAGGAGAGTAGATAGGAGAGGGAGATAGGAGAGTAGATAGGACAGGGAGATAGGAGAGTAGATAGGAGAGGGAGATAGGAGAGTAGATAGGACACGGAGATAGGAGAGTAGATAGGACACGGAGATAGGAGAGTAGATAGGACACGGAGATAGGAGAGTAGATAGGACAGGGAGATAGGAGAGTAGATAGGAGAGGGAGATAGGAGAGTAGATAGGAGAGGGAGATAGGAGAGTAGATAGGACACGGAGATAGGAGAGTAGATAGGACACGGAGATAGGAAGGAAGCTGCAGAGCCCAACCAGGCCCTCCAATAATGCCCGGCCCCGCAGCATCAACTCGGAGCTGCGGCAGATTGTGTACACCTACGGGCTGCTGGAGTCGGACACGCAGGCGGTGTGGGACTTCATGTGGCAGCGCTACCTGGCCAGCGACTCCGCTGCCGAGCGGGAGCGGCTGCTGCGCGCCCTGGCGATGAGCCGCAACGCCTGGCTGGTGAACCGCCTGCTGGACTTCTCGCTGGACCGCGACCTGGTGCGCCGCCAGGACTTCGTCACCCTCATCGGCTACATTGGAGCCAACCCCAATGCTCTGGAGATCCTCTGGAACTGGTGCCGCCTGCACTGGGACTCCCTTCTCAAAGAGTGAGCCTTGCCTGCCTCTGTACTGAATTTGCGGTATGGGATTTGTGTCATGGGATTTGTGTCATGGGATTTGTGTCATGGGATTTGTGTCATGGGATTTGTGTCATGGGATTTGTGTCATGGGATTTGTGTCATGGGATTTGTGTCATGGGATTTGTGTCATGGGATTTGTGTCATGGGATTCGTGTCATGGGATTTGTGTCAAGGGATTTTTGTCATGGGATCTGTGTCATGGGATCTGTGTCATGGGATTTGTGTCATGTGATTTGTGTCATGGGATTTGTGTCATGGGATTTGTGCATGGGAATTGTGTAATAGGACTTGAGCCATGGAATTTGTGTCATGGGATTCCCCATGGGAATTGTGTAATGGGACTTGTGTCATGTGTGATGATGCTCCACAGTGTGACACTCGAGCTGAGATGCCCCACAGAGACCGGCCATCTCTCAGTTGCCGCCGCTCCATCCTCTCCCCGCAGTTTCGGGCCGGAAGACCGCAGGCTGGGCGCCATGGTGCCGGGCTTTGCCCGCCAGTTCAACGATGAGTTCCATCTGGCCGAGGTGAATGGCTGGGAAACTGCCGGAGATTTTAGTTAGTTAGTTAGTTAGTTAGTTAGTTAGTTAGTTAGTTAGTTAGTTAGTTAGTTAGTTAGTTAGTTAGTTAGTTAGTTAGTTAGTTAGTTAGTTAGTTAGTTAGTTAGTTAGTTAGTCAGTCAGTTAGTTAGTTAGTTAGTTAGTTAGTTAGTTAGTTAGTTAGTCAGTTAGTTAGTTAGTCAGTTAGTTAGTCAGTTAGTTAGTTAGTTAGTTAGTTAGTTAGCTAGTTAGTTAGTTAGTCAGTTAGTTAGTTAGTTAGTTAGTTAGTTAATTAGTTAGTTAGTTAGTTAGTTAGTTAGTTAGTTAGTTAGTTAGTTAGTTAGTTAGTTAGTTAGTTAGTTAGTTAGTTAGTTAGTTAGTTAGTTAGTTAGTTAGTTAGTTAGTTAGTTAGTTAGTCAGTCAGTTAGTTAGTTAGTTAGTTAGTTATATTTAGTTAGTTAGTTAGTTAGTTAGTTAGTTAGTTAGTTAGTTAGTTAGTTAGTTAGTTAGCTAGTTAGTTAGTTAGTTAGCTAGTTAGTTAGTTAGTTAGTTAGTTAGTTAGTTAGTTAGTTAGTTAGTTAGTTAGTTAGTTAGTTAGTTAGTTAGTTAGTTAGTTAGTTAGTTAGTCAGTCAGTTAGTTAGTTAGTTAGTTAGTTAATCATCCACTCCTCACCCCTTCAGTACGAGGCCTTCATCAGGTCCACGGAGGCTGGGGCCGGCGAGAACGCCAGACAGACGACCCTGGGCATCATCAGGACCAACATCCGCTGGCTGCAGGACAACGAGGCGGAGCTCATCAACGCTCTTGGCTGACTGCCAAAAACCATCATGACAGAAAGCCCAGAAGATTAATTAAACCGCACTAGCAAAGACCCATACCTGTGATTGAGCGAATACTCCTGAGCATTGTACAGACAGGTGTCACCCATGTGCTATTTGAGTGCACTGGGTATATGAAGATCATTCATTGATTGGCGTTGCATTGCTACCCTTTAATACGAGCCTCGTTTATTTTTCCAATGACAGAGCGCTGAGGCGGTTCAAATATTGAAATTATTTTAATTTAAATTACACATTTAAACAATATTAGCGGTGGAATTTTTGCGGTAATCACATATACCCCCATCATACTTTATATTTATGTATTTTATAAACAATTTACGGTTTCAGAGTTAAATTTCTTTACTTACATGTATAGTAAAATTTGCTCACGTTGAATGCCTTCTGTTGCCATCGAAGTCTGCTACGAGTATTATGTGATGAATATACTACTGAGTAACTCAAAGTATTCAGTAGTATTGGTGCAAATCTTTTTTTATAGTGGATGATGATGGGATATTTAATATTAGATCAATATCTGGATGATGGGATCTCTAATTGTAGGTCAATGCCTGGGTGATGGGATCTCGAATTGTAGATCAATAGCTGGATGATGGGATCTCTAATTGTAGATCAATACCTGGATTATGGGATCTCCAATTGTAGGTCAATACCTGGATGATGGGATCTCTAATTGTAGATCAATACCTGGATGATGGGATCTCTAATTGTAGGTCAATGCCTGGGTGATGGGATCTCTAATTGTAGGTCAATACCTGGATGATGGGATCTCTAATTGTAGGTCAATGTCTGGGTGATGGGATCTCCAATTGTAGGTCAATGCCTGGGTGATGGGATCTCTAACTGTAGATCAATACCTGGATGATGGGATCTCTAATTGTTGACTAATACCTGGATGATGGGATCTCTAATTGTAGGTCAATGTCTGGGTGATGGGATCTCTAATTTTAGGTCAATGCCTGGGTGATAGGATCTCTAATTGTAGATCAATACCTGGATGATGGGATCTCTAATTGTTGACTAATACCTGGATGATGGGATCTCTAATTGTAGGTCAATGTCTGGGTGATGGGATCTCCAATTGTAGGTCAATATCTGGATGATGGGATCTCTAATTGTAAGTCAATGCCTGGATGATTGGATCTCTAACTGTAGATCAATACCTGGATGATGGGATCTCTAATTGTTGACTAATACCTGGATGATGGGATCTCCAATTGTAGATCAATACCTGGATAGTAGTAGGGCGAATTATGATACTGCCGCACTAGCACTGGCGAGATAGGCGGCAATGCAAATGTACAGGGAAAAATACACTGCGGAGATATGAGCCCTATCTCTGTGCATTGGGGACGGCTAAGCACTGCAGAGATATGAGCTCTATCTCTGTGCATTGGGGACGGCTAAGCACTGCAGAGATATGAGCTCTATCTCTGTGCATTGGGGACGGCTAAGCACTGCAGAGATATGAGCTCTATCTCTGTGCATTGGGGACGGCTAAGCACTGCAGAGATATGAGCTCTATCTCTGTGCATTGGGGACGGCTAAGCACTGCAGAGATATGAGCTCTATCTCTGTGCATTGGGGACGGCTAAGCACTGCGGAGATAGAGGCGATTCATGATACTGCCGCACTAGCACTGGCGAGATAGGCGGCAAAAAGGATATAGGAAAAATACACTGCGGAGAGGATCCTATCTCTGTGCATTGGGAACGGCTAAACATTGCAGAGATAAGAGGGGTGGCCAATCTCTGTGCTCTGTGTTAGGGTAAGGTTATAAAGTTTTACAACTGCACAGAGGACGGCTGGTGTTGCTTACCTGGATAAGGGGACGGGGGGATACACTAATTACAGCCGGTAGCCTCTATAACGGTAAAGTAATTATTACCTGAGCATGGCTGGATGTTCATATACGATATGATAAGGAGAGGGCATGCATGTACAAATTACTATATAAGCAGCCACGCAAGTACAAATAAACAAATAGACAAAAACAAAATTGTATAAAAGGATTTTTAAAAACCTTACTACTTCTAAAAAACAACTCTTTCTCTTTCAAAATGAAAACTTTTAAAAGTTGTCATAGAGACCTCTATGAGGTCTGTATAAGCTGCGAAGTGTGCCTGCTTGGAGGCGTGTCCCAAGACACCACGAGAATGAGAACTGTCTGGTCTCATGCTGGTTGGCATGCGACCAGTGCGGCACCGTCGAAGCTCTGCAGGAGGGAAAAATTCCAGCATATCATCGAGGACACAGGATCGTCAGCGATGACAAGAAAAAGCAAGAAAGTAACCGCTGGAAAGTAATCCGCGCCATCAAAAGAGCAACGAGAGAGAAAAGAAGATCCAGCAGAAAAAGGGAGCCAGCAGGAGTCTGCTATCAGCTCACTTGAGTCAAGTAATTGACTCTACATTGAAGAGGATGAGGCCAAGCGGGTCTTCAGCAGCTGCAGAATTTGAAGTTGAGCTGTCTGCTGGAGTCGAGGCTGCTGGAGTCGAGGCTGCTGGAGTCGAGGCTGCTGGAGTCGAGGCTGCTGGAGTCGAGGCCGCTGGAGTCGAGGCTGCTGGAGTCGAGGCTGCTGGAGTCGAGGCTGCTGGAGTCGAGGCCGCTGGAGTCGAGGCTGCTGGAGTCGAGGCTGCTGGAGTCGAGGCTGCTGGAGTCGAGGCTGCTGCTGTCATAAACTTCATAGAGGAAGATGTCCTGGATCAGTTCCTCAGGGAATTCAACGCTGGTCAGCAGCAGCAGCAACCTGTCTCTTCGGTTCCGGTGATTGCTGGAAAACAACTTCATCTAATTGAAGACGACCACGAAATGGAAATCCTAGAAGAGGAGGGCAGCGACAATGAGTCGCATAATGCAATCGTGCCACCTGCAGCTCCAGCCGCCCCAGCTGCTCTGGCCGCCCCAGCTGCTCTGGCCGCCCCAGCTGCTCTGTCCGCCCCAGCTGCTCTGGCCGCCCCAGCTGCTCTGTCCGCCCCAGCTGCTCTGGCCGCCCCAGCTGCTCCAGCCGCCCCAGCTGCTCTGGCCGCCCCAGCTGCTCTGGCCGCCCCAGCTGCTCCAGCCGCCCCAGCTGCTCTGGCCGCCCCAGCTGCTCCAGCCGCCCCAGCTGCTCTGGCCGCCCCAGCTGCTCTGGCCGCCCCAGCTGCTCTGGCTGCCCCAGCTGCTCCAGCCGCCCCAGCTGCAGCCTCTACAATTCCAGCTTCTCAATCCGAAACTCCACCCGTGCCAGCTGGAGTTGCCTTCTTTCTGCCTCCTGTCGGCGGGGCTGGGTACGAGGTAACGATTTTCGAAAATCGTATTAGAATTGTGCCGCTGTGACTAAGCAATTTTTGTACTTTTTTGCTTTCTGTGTGGAGTGAGAAATCTACCCATTTATTGCAATTATTGCTAAAACTTTATTTCAACTAGCTTTTTAAAGTTGAAAGTAGGTACATTAATTAATGATTTGATCATCTCATAACTCTGTATTCGCTTCTAGGAATCTTGCTTATAAGTTTTCAGTTTTCATTTCCAAATTAGTTTTAAAAAAAGCTCGTAGCTCGTAGTGGCAACCAATATTTTTTTGGTATCCGAGGTAAAAAAAATTATTTGAAAAGTAGGTGAAACATTATACAGTTGAATTTAACAAATTAAAATCAACATAACATACTTTCAATAAATTGGTGATGGTTTCGTATGCTTGGTGCGATTGATTAGGTATAATTTTCTTTCTACTGCTTTGACGCGGTGTTTCCTCATTCTTTAATTATTGAACTTTTCAGCTATATTTCTGCTTCTAAACTCTCGTCTGTATTTTTAATTCATTGTTCCATGCATTGTTTATTGACTATGATTGCACCATGTGAATTCGATAATTTTTTAAAAAAATATATACATATAATGTCAGCATTTTTCCACTCGGTGATTGGTTTGTTAATTAACTATTGGCTTCATTTTGCATTTTTTACCGATTGAGTCTGCGTAGGAGGCAAATAGAAACGAACTTTTACGAATAGGGATCAATAGAATATGCATGCAGAGAGCTAGCTTAAGGGAGAACCAAAAAAATATAACCAGCATCTACTAGCTTGTAAGTGTGGATATTGTACCAGTATTGCAGCAATAAAGACTTACGAAAAAGATTTCCAATATTCACTCCCAGTTGCTTATGACACTCAGTTGCAGCCAGTAAACACTGTCAGCTTTTAACTGCTTGCCTTTTCTATGGTTGAGCACTCCTGGATGGAGCAGGAGAATGACCACTCATGGATGGAGAATGACCACTCATGGATGGAGAATGACCACTCATGGATGGAGAATGACCACTCATGGATGGAGAATGGCCACTCGTGGATGGAGGATGACCACTCGTGGATCGAGTATGACCACCCTTGGGTGGACCATGACGTCAGCAGCGAGTCAGCAGCCAGCAGCGAGTCGGCAGCCAGCAGCGAGTCGGCAGCCAGCAGCGAGTCGGCAGCCAGCAGCGAGTCAGCAGCCAGCAGCGAGTCAGCAGCCAGCAGCGAGTCAGCAGCCAGCAGCGAGTCAGCAGCCAGCAGCGAGTCAGCAGCCAGCAGCGAGTCAGCAGCCAGCAGCGAGTCAGCAGCCAACAGCGAGTCGGTGACTGATGCACACCAAGGTAAGTGCCTTTATTTATCCTTTTCAACTTACTTAAAAATTTTCTTATCAATGCGATGTATATTATGCAGTCTAAAATTTTAGTCCAAAGAATGGGAGAAGGGGAGATAAAAGACTTTATACCGGTAGGGTTGTACATGTATGCTTGGGTACAGACGTTTAGTTTAGTATCTTTGATATTTGAAACTATAGGCAGCAAAAAACAAAAATATTATCCTAAAACCACAAACCAGGTTCAACAGTCAGCTTCAGCAGAGTTGCCCAAGCCTATGATCAATCACTGGAAATACTGAGGCTCAGATCGAGTCACCCAGACACGCTTCCGTCAGAATTTTTTGTCCAAGCTGGAGACAAAATTATTGAGGCAGTTCAGCAAAGAATTTCAAGACATCATTACAAAGTTCAGCTAAAGGCGAATATTCGAATGGTCCGAATAAGAGATGGGGAGATGCTTGCCGAAGAGGACAGATGGATAAGCTGTAAAATGCAGGCCCTAGACCTAGGTGGTGAAGCAGGCCGTTTAAACAACTGGTTGATTGAGCAGGAGCAGGAGTTGGAGAGGATCTGTAGTATGATTAATACGAACGGCAGTGGCTGGACAATTAAACAAATTAATTTTCTAGACATCAACCTTGCCAGGTACAATCCAATTCGATTTCGCCAGGGCAGAGCCGTTAGATTCAATCTTCCTGCCAGTTTGAAGAACAAAAAGGCTGTTATCAATCCACCGAGCACAGGCAAAGACTGTTTCCTGTACGCCTGTCTCGCTGCACTGCACAGCGCCGATCCGAAAGTTCAGAAATCGCCCAACAGAATATCCTCTTACGATGAATGGTTGCGTGAGCTGGACTTTGCAGAAATCTCCATGCCAGTGAGTGTCGCTGATATCGATCGCGTCGAGTCTAACAATCCAGGAATTTGCATTTCTGCGTTCTCTTGGCAGCAGGGCAGTGTGACTCTTCTCCGTCGCCGCAAGCATGAGTCAGATGACCGAAGACACCTCATGCTTTTGCTAGTTAAAGACAGCTACGGATCGGAGCACTGGTGTGCAATTACTAATTTTGACAGGTTAATGAACAGTCGTAATGGTCCCGCCATGAGGAAGTGGTGCACGAAATGTTTAACATCATTTTATAGCAACGAGAGGCTTCAAGAGCACAGGAACGAATGCAGCATTACTGCAGAAAATCCTGTCAAAGAAACGCTTCCAGTTCCAGGACAGAATGAAATAAAGTTCCGAAACTGTCAAAACACTGTCAGTCCACCATTCGTTGCCTATGCCGACCTGGAAGCCATTTTGCGAGCGAACACAGACCCTGCTAACCTGATCTCAAAGCATGAACCATGTGCAGCAGCTTTTCTTGCAGTGCCTCGTGAAGGCATGACAGGACCTCCGCTTAGGCCAGAAGGAGACATGTACAAGGTCTTTTGCAATGCGGACCCTGATGAGTGTATCCTTGGTTTTCTCAAATCTCTTGAAAGCCTGGCTCAGGATATATTTCACTGGAACCAGAAGCATAGCCACCAGCCGGCTGACCGATCATCCGCGACCGTCATGGATGATTTCAATTCTGCTGAGGTATGTCACTACTGCAAGAAGAACTTTAAAAGTTCTACAGATAAACATTTTGACCACGATCATTTAAATGGACAGTACAAAGGTGCAGCATGTCAAGAATGCAACCTGCGAGCACAGCTCCGACGCCGGTTTCTGCCCCTGGTTTTTCACAACTTAGGCGGCTACGACCTTCATCTTCTACTTTCCACTGCGCTTGGGAGCATGAAAAATTGGAAACTTAGTGTTGTTCCGCAATCATCCGAGCGATACTTGTCACTAAGGGCGGAATTCCCTGTTGCAAGTTACGTAAAGAACGGAAAAGTTGTGCCAATCATGTTTACAATTCAGTTCATCGACTCGCTCTGCTTTTTGAAGGGAAGTTTGTCCAATTTGTTTGCTAATCTTCCCGAAGCTGAATGCAAGCTGACAATGCAAATGCTTGAGTCAAGACCACATCTTTCAAGAGAGCTACTTCGAAAAAAAGGGATTTTCCCATATGATTACCTCACAGGATTTGAGATTCTCGAGCAGTCGGTTTTGCCACCTAAAGATGCTTTTTTTAATCGACTTTCCGATAGGGGAATTTCCGACGACGACTACAATAGAGCAAGAGCGGCATGGGCGGCATTTCAATGCAAAAGTTTGAAGGATTATATGCTCGCCTATCTTGAAATGGATGTAAGGCAGCTGGCTGACATTTTCGAGACATTCCGACAGGCCAGTCTGAAAGAGGACGGATTGGATCCGGTACACTACTTTACTACTCCTGGTTTGTCTTACGACTCAGCTCTAAAGTCGACTGGAGTGGTTCTAGAGCAGCTGACTGATGCTGACATGTATCATCTGTTTGAGAAGGGAATACGAGGAGGCATGTCCTTCATTAATGTGCATTGCGTCAAAGGTAATAATCCTAGCTTGCCAGGTTATGATGATCAGCAAGAGAGTGTAAGCCTCATGCCGATCGATATGAACAACTTGTATGGCTTTGCCCTGTCGCTTCCGCTTCCATGCAGGGAATTCAGGTGGGTACCGGAACAGGAAATCCAGTTCTGGGACTCCAATCGGTTTCTGTCACTCAATCCAGAAGCCGAGATCGCCTACCTTGTTCAACTCGATCTAGAATACCCAGCTGAGATTCACGATTCGACTCAGGAGTTACCGTTTGCACCTGAAAAATCAAAACCACAGCCAGATCAATTCTCGCCGTACATGGCCGAACTATGGAAAGAGATTGCTGAACAGCGAACTGGCAATGCTGAAGCTAAGTTTCAAGCAACGGAGAAGCTTCTACTCACCTGTACCGACAAGGATTCTTACGTAGTTCACAGCACCGTTTTAAGATTTTACCTGCAACACGGAATGCGGATCAAGTGCGTCAAAAAAATGATTTCGTTCAAGCAGGAAAATATTTTCGCGCCGTACATTGCCAGCAACAATGAAAAAAGAGCTTTGGCAACTTCCGAGTTTGCTAAGGATTTTTACAAATTGAAAAACAATTCTCTCTTTGGAAAAACTATGGAGAACGTTCGAAAAAGATGCGATGTTCGAATTTGCACTAACCAGACTCAAGCAGAAACTTGCGCCTCTCGACCAAACTGTGCCGCATTCTCGATTATCAATGAGTCGTTGAGCATTTTTCAGCTCAAAAAAGATAAAGTCACGCTTGACAAGGCCATTTTCGTTGGCAGGCAGTTCTCGATCTCTCTAAGATGGCCATGTACAGCCTACTATATGACAGGCTCCGACCGCTGTTCTGTCATTCAGACGGTTCCAGAGACATGATGCTTTGCGGAGGTGATACTGACTCATTTTTTCTAGCTTTCAAGAATCATGATTTAACATCGGAGGTAATCCGAAGCTTAGAGAGGAAAAAATACTTGACACATCCAACTATTCTCGAGACCATCCGCATTTCTCTGAAGAGTTAAAAGGAAAGCTGGGCTGCGTTAAAGATGAATCTGCTGGTGGAATTTACCAGGAGTGGATTCTTTTGCGTCCAAAACTTTATTCGTTTCTCCCTGCCGAGAATTCGAGTGCAAAGATCAAGAAAACTGCCAAAGGCGTGAAGCAGTCAGTAGTAAGACAGCAAATTTCGCATGCGAACTATGTCGACGCGTTCGAGTCCAAGCAAGAGCAGATGGTTGCCATGACAGCGATTGTTTCCAAGAAACACGAAATCTTCACGTCGGTCATGGAGAAAGAAGCCTATCGGTGTGGGAGGATAAGCGAGTGTGGCTTAGCAGTAATCGAAGCCTGCCTACGGACACTATGCGCTGACGCCCGCATCCCACGATCAGCTGAAGCGCATCCGACTGGTCTAGTGCGGGTGTTTAACAGACTGTTTAGTACTTTTTCTTGCTTTTAGAGTTGTTAAATTGCCAAATTCTGTTTTAAATGTAGTGACTTGCATGTAGTAACTTTTACAAATTTGTATGCTTGGCTAATTGCGCTAGATTTAGCTTGTCAATTTGTTTTTGCGGCGTGAAATATTGATATCAATTTAAGTTTTACTTTTTATAAAGCTGTGGCAAGTGCGCTCATACAATATTAATTCATTTTTGTTTGCTTTGTGTACTACTTGTTTAAAATGTGTTTTTGGTTTTTATCTGACATAAATTGTTCCTGTAAATTCAATCAGCGTTTTAATCATATTTTCTCTATCACTTTTCTATTTCTCTTCTCTCGGTGCACATCGTTTGTTATAACGATGGTAGTATTGTTTACTTTCGGATTTGATATGCGTTTTGCGATACTTTTGGTGATGGGCTAAATACGTTTTTGAAGTGTTCCATAGCTGTCTGCCTGGGAAAATGAATGTAAAGAATACTAAGTTTATCCTTTTATTCACTTTTCACTAATCATTGAAATATTTGCGGCAAATTGCTTGACTTGACTTTTATTTTTATTCAATGGAAAGAACTACATTGAGTAGACGCATGCTATCGGTATGCAACTGATTCAAGGACCGAGCTCCACTGAGAACAAAAGAGCCGCTGTGAAAAAGCAGACATTTACAAAAGTTTAAATTGAAAATTAAAGCAGAAAAGGATTCTGGTTCATATTCGCGTTTGGGATAATTGATTTTAACATTAATAAGGAAAGTGCGGAATGAACTGGGAGCTGTCCATGAGCAGTAATAGTTTTAATTCGAACAAAATTTTTGTTTGATGAGGCAGCAGTTGACCGGCACTCTCCGATGCAGCATAGCCACGAAGCGACGGGCAGCCCTTTTGGCGTCTGCGTGGGTCTTGGCACCGCAGATGCTCAGTTGCCCAGTAGGGTAGAGTAGGAGAGTCACTCTGGGACTTCGCATCCGCTTGATGAGCACCCGGGCCAGACGGGCCGGTAGATCACATGAGCCATGCTGAGAGCCAGTTCCCGTAGAGGCAGCTGAGCGCCCCTGCCACCATCCAGTCTCAGATCTACTCCGCCAACCAGATTGGTCACTCTTAGGGCTGTAGCTGGTGGGCTCATTTCGATCGTCAACTTCTTCACCAAATCTGCTTCTGCCAACTTTACTGCTCGTGTGCCACGGACACTGCTCGCTTCTTAAGTTGATGCAGACTTTGGCTTAAGCCAACTGTAGTGCAGGCAACGAATTTCTCACTGCACAGCCAGTATCTGAATCTTCAGTCGAGGGTGCTCCCAAATCTTCTAGTTATAAACGCTGTCTTCCAAGCAGCTCAGTCAGAAAAGACTTCCTTTCCCCATTTGACCAGATCGACCACTGGCAATGCTCAGAATGTCTTCCGCCAGTTCCA
>NIVC01003209.1:0-111185 GCA_002269645.1 Macrostomum lignano
AGCTGGCTCGCCGCGCAGAGACTGAGTCCAGCATTTGAACTCGCCTGTTTGAGTAGGCCTGCGTCAGATGAAAGGTGAGGTTATCAAAATCTGATTGCAATACTTGAAACACCAAAATCGTTATTTCTGATTCCAAAGGCGCCAATTCCTAGACTTAATATATCCTGATACATAAAATCCCAAATCCCGATCTCTAAGACTCCCCGATCCCAATTCCCAATCCTTAAAAATCCCAGATCCTAATCAAAAAAAATTTTAGATCCCAATCAACAAAAACCCCAGATCCCAATCTCCAAAAATTTCAGATACCAATCCCGAAAAATCCAGATCCCAATCTTTAAGAATCCAGATTCCAATCCTAAATAATCCGTGATTCTAGTCCTTCGATCCCAGATCCCAATTCTAAGAAATCCATATCCCAATATTCCAAACCTTACAAAATCCCAGATCCCAATCCTCAAAAATCCCAGATCCCAATCCTCAAAAATCCCAGATCCCAATCCTCAAAAATCCCAGATCCCAATCCTGAAGAAATCACAGATCCCAATCCCGAAAAATCCTGATTTCAATCCTTAAAAAATCCCAAATCCCAATCCCAGATCCCAACACTCGGCTGCGAGCCCCACCTGCAGCAGCAGAGTCCTAGTCGAGTCGTTAATCTCAACTTCAAACAGAAATCGCCGATCCACCTCGCTGTTGGGCGGCACTCCCACGGCAACCACCACGCCGCCAAGTCCCGAATCGCTGGGCGAAGATGAAGAATCAGTGCGGCCGGGATTCGCAGGCGAGAATGGCTGCAGAGTTAGCAACCGTTTCTGCCGATTAAAAGTGCAAAAGCAACGCTGCCAATTGTTTGGCGCAACGCTGAGCTTCTTCTGTGACAGCAGCAACAGGTAGCCTTCCAGCGTCTCCTGATGGTTGCCACGGCGACGCCAAGCGCCCATGTCCAGCAGCTTCTGTCGGTTCTCATCCAGCTCCTTCTCAGCAACTCCAATGCCTTCATTATAATTGGCAACCGACTCATTTGTGGCTTGCATGTTTTTCTCCCTCTCCACCAGGTTGTCGTTGCACTCCTGATAGAAACACTTCCACACGCTCTGCAGGGTGGCCAGCACTTCAAAGAATCGAACTTTATTCTTGGCCTGCTCGCACTGCAGAGTCTTCACGTAAGCATAAGTGCGATTGAAATAGCAGATCCTCTCCGCCTCGGCGTCCTTGTCTATTGCTGACCAATTCCTGGGCTCCGAGTTTTTACCAGTCTGCTGCTTCAGACTGAGCATTCGCTCTTGGCTGTGGTAGAACTTCTTAGTTTCCTCGTAGTACACGCGGCGGGTTTCGCTGAGGAATTCGCGAATCTTCATCCTCTGCTGGGTCAGTACCTGCGGAGGGGTTGACGGGGGCCTTGGTTTTAATAATGATTATTAATTATTGTCAGGTGCCATCTTTAGCAGCGCCAGTTCTGACACCCGATATTGGCGCCAACTTTGACACCCGGTATTGGCGCCAACTCTGACACCCGATATTGGCGCCAACTCTGACACCCAATATTGGCGCCATTTCTAACACCCGGTATTGGCGCCAACTCTGACACCCGGTATTGGCGCCAACTCTGACACCTTATTGGCCCAACTATGATAATTAATATTGGCGCCAATTCTGATAATTAATATTGGCGCCAACTATGATACGAGTAATTAATATTAGCGCCAACTCTGATAATTAATATTAGCGCCAACTCTGATAATTAATATTGGCCCAACTCTGATAATTAATATTGGCCCAACTATGATAATTAATATTAGCGCCAACTCTGATAATTAATATTGGCCCAACTATGATAATTAATATTGACGCCAACTCTAAAAATATTTTTGGCGCCAACTCTGACACTAAATATTAGCGCCAATTCTGACACTTATTATTAACGCTAATTCTATAAAACTAGTCTTATAGTTTAACAGATAAGCAATAAGCTACAACACACCCATATAACAATCAAACAACAAAATCAATCACCTTAAGAAAGGACTCCTGAGAAATATCAAGCCAACGCATTCTTGCATCCTCAATGTAGCGCAGATCCTTAGCAAATTGTGAAGCAAACTTGGCCATATCTCGCTCAGCTTTGCTTAGATTGGCGGATTGCGCCTGAGCTGATGAGCTGTCAGTCTGGAACTGCTGCTGCTGCTGCTCAGGGCCAAGCTTCTGAATAGACAGGGAGAATGCCACTAAAGCTTCATTATAAGCTCTGCCAGTCTCCTGTACGCGTTTGAAACTGTCAATCACAGATTTCATTGTTTTGACTGATTCCTCAAGTTGGCGCTCCTGATCCAGCAGAGCGTAGCGAAAGTCTGGGCTATCGATAGCACAAGAGTTGTAGTCAATTGAGGGCATTGTGACCGTTGGTTTTTTTTAAACTGAAATTTGAGCAAAGTTGCGTTACACATCAATCTACAATTGCTAGTAATATTTTAACATTTCAATTTAGCCATGGTTATTTTAGCCTAGTAGATATTCTATAACTAAAATCCCCTAGGCATAAATAATTGCAATATAAATGATAGCTAAAACTATGAATAAGTCATTTACATTGTTATGATTTATGAAGTATAATCTGTACTTTAGCCTAGGCTTGGTAACATTAATTTACTCATTTAATAGAATTGCTTATTGTATTAATAATATATAAAAAGTATATACAAAGCTTTGTTTCTTATATTTTAGACTATTAATATAACATTAAATGCATTGTTAACATTAAAAGCAAAAGATAAAATTTACAAAGGATTATTGTACTAAGGATATTGTAAAGTTTTCTAGAATAATATTTACTTTATACATAATTTTGGTTAAATTGGTTTAAACTAAAATTATATTTGGTTTAACCATTAACAACTTTTGAGTTAAAAATTTTAGACAGCCTTAAGAATATGCAAGTGGCAAAATAATTAGAAAGATGTCAGAGGTCTTTGCAAAAACAAGCTATATGTAATTTACTCAAAAATTTTATTCCATTTTTGTTGGCTCCCCTATAGGGGGTGCCAATTGCTAGTAATATACCATATATTGGCTATAAAAGTTGCAGTTTGCACTTCAACCCTGGATGAACCAAGATCTGGGAGACCCTAAGTGTAGACTGAGAGCACATCAAGCTCATCTGTGGTCTGCTGGGAATGGATCCATAATGGATGTCTAAAGAAATAGCAGACCCTAGGAATATTATTTCATCCAGCATCTACCAAATACTCACAGAGGACCTGGGGTTGCCAGAATCAATGCCTAAACAAGCTCTTCAATGAGATTGTCCAACTTCTAAAACACCTGAGTGATTTGGGTGCTGCAGATGGCATTTATAAGTTTCCTAAATGCTAGGAATGAGCCATTGCATTCATTCAATCCTATTTGACTAACTGTGAAAAATAAACTATATTAAAATTAGATTTAAAAATTAGAACTAGACAACAAAAATTTTGATTTCCAATTTATTTAAATCTAAATTTGCACTTACGTGGTTTGCTTCTATAGTTAGGAAGATGGCTGCCCTTTTTCAGAGAAAATTCCAATACAAAAGGGGGTTTGATATATGCCATGCCGGTGCATTGTAGAGAGAAAATTGCAGTGCAGTACAGCGCAAGATAATATTTTCTTTGACTAAAAATAAGCATGTAATTTCTTTTTATTTGCATTTTTTGTTTATAAGTATATTGATGGCTTTTTAATTAATATACATTAACATTGCTTTTTATATGAAACAGATTCAAATACAAAGTTTTACAAGCATTTTTCAAATGGAAAATATTGATTTTTGCATTTTATAAGTTGTAGTACACATCACAGGAAAACTTTTTTGATAGGATTTGTTCTGGTGCAGGTGTGCCATTAGACTCTAGAAGGTTACATGTATGCTGGAATTTTCTGGCATACCATTGGAGAGTTTGGCTATTTTAGCATACCACTTTGAGCTTGAGAAAGTTTTGGCAAACTGCAATAATGTTTATTTAGTTTAAATGTTTTTTAAACTAAATGTGCATTTCAATGACAATAAGAGTTTTTTAAAAATGTATTTTTATATACAATATTAATAATATTTTTCTAAACAAAAACTTTAAAAAATATTTTATCTATTTAAAATTACTAAAATTGCTCTAGTAATTACATTTTTTGCTTTTGTAAGACATTATAGGAAAGATTAGATGTTTAAAAATCTTTTTAGAAAATTTAAAATGTATTACTTTAATAGCATTTTTTATCTTTTAATTGTTGCTTGATTGTTGTAATTAAAAAAAAGTTATTTTTTGTTACAACTGCAAGAAAGTGGTATATTATAACAAAAGAGGCATTTTTCCAGCATACCATGCCACATTATCTAAACACATGAAAAATATGATAATAGTCAAATAGGTTGAGGTTTAAAATTCACTAACTACTGAATTTTTATTCTACTTAACTGCTTAACAAAACTTGACTTGAATACTCAGCTTAAGTACTTGACTTGACTTGACTTTGACTTGACTTGACCAAAACCTGAGTTTGTCTAGGTACTATGCTCTAGTTGTACTAACTTATACTAAACTACAAGTTAGGCTAATATAGTAATATATAGTAATATCACTTGACTAGGCCTACTAATAGTAATTAATACATATGTCTATATATACATATTATAATAATGAATGCATCCTTAGCTATTGTATACCTAAATAAGCCTGGATACCAATGGTAGACCTTGATCCTGATTGGATCCCAACCAATTGTGAGTCCTAACTTTTATGAATTCATTCTTACTCAATCCTACCTGACTAGATTTTCAATGTTGGTCATTTCCATTACCGAATAACTTGCAAATGGTAACACAAGTTTACTTTTCCATAAAGCATTCCTTACGCAAGTTACTTTCCTATTTTGGTAACGGAGTAACAGTAAGTTAACTTGAATTTTGGGAAGTATGTTACAGTTACTTTGCAACAATTATAATATTTAAATTTAAAACTGATATGCTTAGCTATTATGCTAGTTGTCACATTTTTTTGCATTTGTCATTCCTAAATTCAAAACTAAGTGAATAGTATTGTATGGTATTATGCTATAATTAATGAAATGTGTTTTTATTTTGTTAATTTTGATAAAATATTTTCACTTATCATTTTCAAGTCAATAAAAATATTTTGTTTAGTTGTTAGAAACAAACTACCAAAGAAAAAAATGTATCTGTACTCTCCAAAGTTTTTGGTACCTGCCATGCTCAACCCTATCCCCCCCCAAGCAATTAGGGGGTGCAGCTGGCTATGCGATTAAGTCCACTGGCATTGCACTGCACAATCTTTTATATTAATGATAATAATTGAAAAAAAAATAAATAAAATAAGACTAGTAAAGCAGACTGCAGAGTGCAGTAAAGCCAGGTAGCTATTACGAGCTACATGTTATAACATATAATGTTATTATTGTTATTAAAAATTAAAATTGTGTTTTGCTTTTAAAGTTTCTGATACTTCTCTTCTTTTTATGGAAATAGCCTAAAGTCATAGGCAGTGGGAGCTTGCGGCACTAGGGGCACATGCCCCCTAGAAAATTAGTCCACATGGTAATTTTTAGTGCTTTTTCTAATTTTAGGTCCTAATTAGCAGCTTGTAAAGGTACCCGTGCCCCCCCCCCTTGCCCTGTGCCCAGTGCCCCCTTTAAATAGGCCTATTAGGCTCTACCACCCCTGCCTAAAGTGGTTAAAATTTAATACAGTTACTAAAATTAATGTTGTTGTATTCTTCCTTCTGGCTTTTTGACCATTTGTGTTATTCTTGACCTGTGCATTTACAATGTTAAGGAAGTAGAAAATTTTGTAAATAACAGGTAATGGAAATGAGTAACGGAAGTAACTTAAAGGTTACTGGGTTTTTGTACAAGTACAAAGTTACTAGGCTAACATAAATTACTTTTTAAAAAGTGGTAACTTAAATTACAGTAATGCAAGTTACTTTTCTAAGTAGGCCTAACTTGCCCAACACTGTAGATTTTTCCTATCCTAGTTAGGCTCTACCTTTTATACCATTTCTCTATATTCTATAAGTTATAAAAATATATTTTTAACTAAAATGATATTTCAATCAAGTAAGTTTTAGGTATAATATTTTACCTTAAAATAAAAAATGCTTATTTCAATGCTTATTTCAATGCTTTTGGAATTTATAGGGCATTTATAACAATCATCATCTAACTCAACAGGTAATTTTATACAGTTTTTTAAATTTTCATTACAGAAATAACACCTAGTTTTTGACAATTTTCATGAGAATGAGAAATTAAAACTTAGGACCAAACTGTGTATTTTACATATTCTGAGTCTAACTCTAAGTTCAACCAAGTTCAAAAAGTTTGACATAATAATACATTAATACCCATGCATTAATGGGAAAATCAGAGGGCCCCATTAGATGCCCAAGGATTTCTCATTAACACCCACAAAGCATGGGTATTACTATTATTGTGCCATAGATATTTGTGTCCTTGACAAAGTGGGACAAAATTAGTGGGCAATTAATGACATTAACTGCCAACTAATCTGCATTAAAGTAAGTTTGAAATAGACAATAGGGCGTTAAATGTCATTAACTGCCCACTAATTTGCATTAAAGTAAGTTTGACTCCTGAAAGCGGGCTTAAATGTAGTCTATGGCATTAAAAGGCAAGAATAAGTGCCCATGAAGTATTGTCATGGTACAATACTTAATAAAAGGTAGTAGATAGGCTAGACTAGACAAGCACAACATTCACTAAATGATAAAAAATATGTAAACCTAATCATAATAAAGTAGGATAAAATGGTAATGTAGTACACAAGTTTATTACTTTGTCTTAAGGCCCAACACCCCTAGCCCTCTTAAGTCTTAATTACCAACCAATTCAATTGGTTTGTATTAAATTGAAAATGGAAGTCTTAGTAGGCCTAACACTTAGAAAATAGCAATTAATAATTATTGTTAGAATGTATTTACAGTACATAACATAAAATTCAATTAACATGGAGCCTACCCGCCACTGCTTATAAAACAATGCACAGCACGACAGAAGGACAGGACCTTGTCCTTATCTATATTTCTTTATCTATATCTATGTTCTTTATATTTCTAAGAAACAGTTGCGATTGAAATGTGCGTCTTGCAGTCTGAATAACAAAACTATATTATATTTTCCAGAAATATTTATAGCATGCAACAAATTACTTCTCGAACTTAAAAAACGCATACTAATGGCACTGATAAAAAACGAGTAAATGCCAAATTGTATTTCGAACACATGCACGGGGGCCCACGACATTTTGTGCTTTTTATATATGTACGTCGTCATGCCTTACGGGAGCACGAGAAATGCCCGTAGACAAATTGCCCGCCGAGATTTGCACGCAGTGCATTTTGCCCGTGAGTGAATTGCCCTTCGTCGAAATTTTCCCGCCGAGAATTTCCCGCCGAGATTTGCCCGCATTGCAATTTGCCCGCAAGTGAATTGCCTGCGATCAAATTGTCCCGCTGAGTTTTTTTCCTGCCGAAATTTGCCGCAATACTTTTTTTCTGCAGTGAGTGCATTTAGCCACGCGGCAGATTTTGTCTGCATATTGCCTCACCAGCAATGCTTAGTAAAGCTAATACAGATTGTACAGGATCAAACGTTTTGATAGTAACTGCATGCATATCAAATGCTTATTTGGGGGGGGGGGCGGGGGGCAATGCAGCTAGAAGCTAGCCTGTAAAATGCGCTGCAGGAAAAAGCATTATTGCGGGCAAACCTCAGCGGGAAAAAAGCTCGGCGAGCAATTTCGCTCGCGAGCAAATTGCACTGCGCGGGCAGGCAAATCTCGATCGGCGGGCAATTCTCGGCGGCCAAATTAAATCTTCCACGGGCAATTCGCTCACGGGCAAAATGCACTGCGGGCAAATCTCGGCGGGAAAGCTCGGTTGGTAAATCTCGTCGGGCAAATCTCCTACGAGCAAATCGATCGGCGGGCATCGTCTGCTGGCATAAGGACCCCATGCTACACGTCGGTATCTTCTAATAATAATTTGATTGACCATTCAGATGCCAACAAATAAGAACGACAAACTCCGGCGAGCACGAGAATTTTCCGGGGGCCCATCACAAGCTCGAATAAAATCACATCGTCGAAAAGTTTAGCAACCACCATATCACAAGCTCGAAAAGTCATAAACTCAAAAAATCACATCGTCGAAAAGGAAGCAGTTAGGGTTGGGGTTAGGGGTAGGTTTATTAAATTGAATGCAAAACTGAGCTGAACTGAATTAAGGACATTTAAATTTGTCAACAATAAACCGCTGATGAAGGTATTTTTGGAATATTTAAATAATATTGGTTAGTACCTTAGGGTTTTGGTTCAAGAGGTTAGGCTAGGGTACCGGTGCCTTAGGGTTAGGGTTAGTGCCTTGGGGTTACACTAATCGAAAATTATTGCGAAGATTGCAATCTGATTGTAATTCTTCTTGTGAAAAATTGCAATAAAAGTGCAATAATTATAATTGAAAATTGCAATCATCATTGCAATTATTATAATTATAACGCAATTTTATTGCAATCATTACAATTGAAAATCAAGGAGTTTTCTCATCCTTGCTATAAATGTACGCGCATGGTTTGCCTTCAGCTGTTCTTCAGGCGGCTTTTAGCCCTTCCATACCCAGGACCAGGTGTATGTTAGTTGCGCAGCTGCTCGCCTGTCAGCAGTGCAGTCATGGCAGTGGTAGGGCATTCTCCATGACTTTGCCTGCTTGGTATTGAAACTTAATGCTATGCTCGTATTCAGGAAAAGAAGTAACACAAACAAAGTTTAAAAAGGTGTAATAATGAAACATATTTCGTAGAGAGATTGCTTAAGCAATATTCTATGTACTACAAATTTATTATGGTAAAAACGATAAAAATGTTGGACATGTGACTTTTACCAATTGAATTGTCAGCCGAGCTATTAACCTGTAGTTCATTCTAAACTGCTTCATGCACATGACATACCAGATGCAAAACAGTCAACTGCTTGCTGTTCCTCTTCAACCCTGCTCATTTGCAATACAGGCAGCTAGGTGGTGTAGATTCATGATTGATGAAGCAGATACTGCAACTTTGCCTGATGGTAATAGCTCATTCTTTTCATCATCAAAATCGATAATCACTTGGCAAGTCTTATTCATGAGTACACTGCATGTCTGATCTCTTGTATGCCATGAATAAAAGGTGAAAAGGGTTTTGTCATGTAGTATATAAACTTTTGGGACTTTACCAAATACATATATGCTAGAAACTAGATAATAGCTAGAAGGAAGTAGCCAAGCACAGATATCGCTAATACTACCATAGCAATTTTCCTTATTTAAGCTAAGGTCTTTAGGTTTTTTTAAAGAACAAGATAGTAATTATTAGTTATTAAAATGATTACATAGATTGCACAAAAGTATAAATAAACAACTATTCCTTCAATTATAAAAGGAGAACAATAATTTAGTATAATATAAATAATATAATACCATATAGATCTAACCTTTGCTTTAGTTGGCCAAAAATACTTATAAATGTTTTTCAAATATTTAATCACTTTACTAGCATTAGGCAGTTTCTTAGCCATGATATGTACCATCATAGGAAAATTTCCAACTGAACAGTGCAAGTCTCCTAAAAATTAGTTGATTCATCTTTAAATCTATTACAAGCAAGTGGACAACTTATTTTTATTATATAGGATTTAGTTAGTCAACATATGCTTAATTCATTTTATTGGGCCATGGGTAAAAGCTTAAATGCTTATTGAAAAGCCAAAGGATATAAGTATTAGTTGGTAAAGCTAGTATTAATACTATATAGCTATTGTTATACAGATATATAATTAATACAATGCTTATAGCCTTCCAAAAATAAATAATTAAATGGTATTTACTCTAATGATTATAGAATACATGTATTTGCAAACTACCATAATGTGTATATCCATATATATATATATATATATATATATATATATAAATATATAAATATATACATGTAAATAAACTTTGAATGCTCAAAGTTAAATAAAATGCACTAGTAGTAATAGTATCATTATACAATACTACCAACTAGGCCCTATCCAAAGAAAAAACTTCCTCTTGATCTTTTGATAAGAATATATATCAAAATTAGCCTTCAGAAAATTAGAAATTAGAAAATTAGAAATTAGAAAATTAGAAATTAGAATTAGAAATTAAAAAATCTTAAAGTATTTTCTCCTTTAGTTACCTTTATCATGGTCTCAAATTATGACATGCTTATCTGAAAGCTAAAAATAATATACATATAAATGGAGTATTATACATATTATACATATTAATGTATGTATTATATAAAGAGATGGTGTAATTTTCTTCAGAACATGGTTTTGCTCTTCTAGTTTAGTAAGTGCTTCTATTATCAAGCAGAATTAATAAGTATGAATGCTTCGACTCTATTATTATTACTAAGCAGGTAAATTTTTACTAACGTGGCTAAGCTTTATGTTCTTACAGTCCCCATACAATACTTAACAGGAACAGAAAGCTTATAGGCCTATGGAACCACAGTCCCTATACAATACTTAACAGGAACAGAAAGCTTATAGGCCTAGAACAATGAAAAATCTTGATCTTTAATTGTTAAATTTTTAAACACTAAAATACGAGAAGAAAGAGGCAGAGCGAGAAATATTTGTAAGTGGCAAGTGCCTGAGTCTGAGTTCCATGTCCAAACACAAAAATAAAAAGTGCAACTTAAATAATAGCCTAGAGGATGCGCGTAGATGAATCAAAATATTGTCTGCAATTTTAGTATAAGAAACAAACAAATATCACCGAAGTCCAGCTCATTTTGCAGCTTATATCGTTTAAAAATCTATACAACAGTAAACTACATTTTTGATTTTTCTCAACGTACCCTTTTTCATGCTACAAACCATACATATTTCAAATATTTGATTAACAATTTAAACGTCATAAAATTATAATAATTCTAATAATAATATTTAATACACATTGTAATTATTGCAATGTGCATTGTTCCTGGATAATTGGTAAAGGAAGTTCCTTTGAAAGGCCTAAATTGCCATGGTTTTGCTGGGAAGAACAGGAAGAGTTATTTGGAAGAGTTCTGGTCAGTTGAATGTGCGCCATTGTATTATCGCAGACAAGCATTGCAATAATTATAAGAAAAATTATAATTCATATTGTAATTTTTGTACTGAAATTGCGCTACATAAGAAATATTACAATAATTATAATTTTTTCGCAATTTTTTCGACTAGTGTAGGGTTAGAGCTTGTGACTTTTCGAGCTTGTGATGGAGCCAATTGTTTTCGACGATGTGATTTTTCGAGCTTATGATGGCAACCCCAAATGTATGTATCTCTGCCATCATGCATACATGCATATGCTTTGCCCGCAGTGCACTTTTTACATGTATAAATTCCTTCACGAAATTTAGCTCTTACATTATTAATAAAATATTTCCCAATTGGTGAAAATATCTGATCTCTCATTTCGAAACCGCATGTCAACTTTTTTCTACACTCAGCAACAGTCAAAAGTTCCACCATCCAAATTGCGAAAACTTTTCACTCACAATTCAACCCTCAAGTTACGCAACTAAGCCGCCGCGAGGAAGGGAAAGTTGTTGTGTTTTGTGCGTTGATTCAGCGCTGAACCGAAGGCTGTTATAACAAGAGCATAGCTTAAGTTGAATGTATATTTTGTTTGTATCAGATTAAACATGCCTTTTGAGGGAGTTATATATTTACCGACCTCAAACCCATATAATATCTTATACATATAAATCACGAGGGCCTGAGGCCCGAGGTATTTATGAAAATAACTCCCGAAAAAGGCATGTGTAATCTCGTATAGACAATAGACATAAAGGGCCGTATGCAGAAAGCCTAGTCCAGACTAGCTAGTCCGGACTTGGGTAGTTCAGTCTATAGTCTATGGTCCAGCTAGCATAGTTCTGCTATAGTAGACTGGTCTAACTTTGTGTTTCTGCATACCAAATCCAAGTCCAGACTAGCTTTTCAAGACCGGACTACCCTAGACAGAGCTTTCTGCATACGGCCCAAAGACTTTACGGGATATTATTGAATATTACCAAATAAAATCCCGGAGAACGCAAATATTGTCACGGAAAGTCTTTATTTCTATGGATTATAACGATATAAGTAACGGCAAGCCTTTATAGAGTCAGAGTCAGTCGGTAGCTGTTTGGGACACAGACAAATAAGTTAAAGCTGGGGCAACGACTGAAAATAAAAGTACATTGGATTCGGATCGGTATACAACAAAAGTTGATTGAATATCGATCAATTCTCGTAGTAAACGTCAGTCGCACAAAATCATAAAATTTTTATGCAATATTCAGTTAGAATCGCGATGCGTGTGGGATCCCCTCGCACGCAGAAGTGCGACGACTCTGCGGGGAATCCCAAGGATGAGGCAGCGCAGAAAGTTCTGAGGGAGCTGCTGCCAAAGCGTTTTCAATGGCATGACGCAGAGCTCTCCGCAACATTCTATGGTGGATTCTCTTTTCGAATGCTACGTTTTAGGAAGTCCCAGGCTTGCTCGATGGGATCCATGTCTGGGGGCCGGGAAGGCCAGCGCAGAGTGCGCAGCTGTAGCTGTTCTTTCAGTTGACTGACAGCATCGGCTCGGTGTGGCGGGGCGTTGTTCCTGTGCTTGGGTCTGCTTAATGTCCAGGCCTGGACCATAAGCAGACCCAAGCCACCCCAAGCGGCAATAAGCTTTGCGCGTGCCGTAGGTTGCGTCACTCGCAATAAGTGAAAAAATCATCTCGCTTAGTGGGGTGGAACTTTTGACTGTTACTGAGTTTAATTCAGGAGTGGGTCAGGGCTTTTATTACATGTACCATGTCCCGAAGTTGGAACAGCGGGATGGCGCGGACGCCCATTCCGATAGTCCATGAACGGCTGATGCATACATCGCTATATATGGTGTAGATATCTAGTGTACATATAGTGTATATACTCAGCAACAGCTAAACCCCCCCCAACTCACGCTGTCACACGGCCCAAAAGTTTTGTATGCCATCGGTGACTCGGAAGCAGCTCGGCATTCGCACATTGAACTGGCCGTCAAAGTCTCCAGACATGAACCCCATCGAGCATGTCTGGGACTTTGTAAAGCGAAGAGTTCAGCAGGATGCCCCACAGAATGCTGAACAGTTGCGACTGGCGGTGCTGAATGCCTGGCAGCAGCTGCCCAAGAGTTCATCAACTGGCTGGTGATCAGGATGCCACGACGAGTCACGGCACTTTTGCATGCTCGTGGTTCCTACACACGATACTGAGACTAGAATTAAAGACATTGCTTAACTTTTGTGCCCGTGTGACAGAGTGAGTTGGGGGGGGGGGTTAGCTGTTGCTGAGTATATATAGTGTACATATCTCAGCAGGGGATACATGTACATGTAGTAGAAAACTCTCCCGCGGGAGAATCTCGGCGGGCAATTTGCCTGCGACAAAATGAAATAGCGTGCTCCTCATATTTACTTTTTGACTTTATATACATGTACATGTACGTCGTCATGCGACGTCGCTGACAAATATGTGCTTTTACATCGCATGGACAGATAACGTCGTCATTCGATAGCTGATCGTCCGTGGAATGTAAAAATGTGTAAAAATGCCAATGCATGACGTCGTCAGACGTCAGGAGTTTCTCAGCCAATCTGATTGCTGTACGACGGGTATTAGTTTTGCGCAACACAATGTCGCGACTCTTAGTCATTTCTTCAATTCATCTGTGTACTTGACTCTGTTCTTACGCTGTTTTACATGTACATCTCCCTCTGTCTATACGTCAATCTTTTTCTCTTTCCATTGACATAAATACATGTGTACCCCCACCCGGCCTAGTCCGGTCTGGGCAGGCCAGCCAAACTCTCAAACCAATCAGATCACCAGAACTCTAGGTGGCGTGCAAGCCGGATACACATCACGGCCCCCCCCTCGAAAAAGCAATGAGAAGCAATGCATGGGGAACACAACAGTCCATAGAATGCACACAGTCAAAAGTTATTCAGTTCGCCAATCAACTCGGGCTAAACCGGACCGGAGCTCTTCTTGTTCGGCCGCTTCGTCTCAGCGGAGTCAACGGCGTCTCATTCACCAGCGCCCTTGCTTGCACCTATTCCGGCATCGGGTGTGTTGCTATCCGCTGACGATGTACTCGGAATGCGAATCAGGTTGCCAGAGTGCCATCGCGTGCCATCGTCTAGCTGCCAGGACTCCGGGCCCAGCCGCCGGGTGATCCTTCGAGTCTCGCCGAGCCTTGTCGCCGTCTGTGACTTGCAGACGCGCACGGAGTCGCCAGCCTACAGTCGCGAGGGTCGGGTTCCTCCTCGGCGCCGATCGGTGCCCAGCCTGGCCTTCTCGACTCCTTGTTGGCCTGGACTCGATGCTCGGTCCCCGATGGCGCCGTTGGAATCAGGGGCGGATGCCTCGGCCCACTGGCTCAGAGGTCCTCGAAACGGCAGACCGATCATCAGCTCAGCCGGCGTTAGGCCCGTGGTTGCACTCGCTGTCGACTGGTAGCAGTGCAGGAACTCGCAGATTACCTCCTTGAAGCTGATGCCGTTCTTGAGGTGCGCCTTCAGCGACTCCTTCGGAGTGCGTTTGAGGCGCTGGACTTTTGAGTTTGACTGAAGGTGGTACAGCGAGGTCCTGGAATGCTGCATGCCGTGGCTGGAAAGAAACTCCTCGAAGGCGTGAACTGCGGCCCGTTGTCGGTCACGATCTTGCCTGGCAGTCCCCATCGAGCGAACAGGTCCTTGAGGAAGTCGGCGATGACCTCGGCCGTCACCGAAGCCGTAGCCCGAATCTCTGGCCACTTGGAGTGCAGGTCAATGGCAACGATTGCAAATCGGCTATTGACCGGCTCTTCGTGGATCTCGCCGAAGATGTCCAGCTGAATCGTGTGCCACGGCTCTTTGGGCCACTCGGTCGTCTAGGATGGAACAGCAGGTCGCTTCCACTTCTCCGTCAAGCAGCAGCTGACGCAGGACTTGGCCAGATCCTCCAGCTGGGCGTCGATTCCCGGCCACCAGACCGAATCGCGAGCTCGGTGCTTCATCTTGATGATGCCGCAATGTCCCTGGTGGATCAGCGCTAGCGCCGACCGTTGATATCTTGTCTCGGAGCTTAAAGAAGATCTCCTCATCTATTGGCGGCTCCTTCCAGTTGGCTTGAAGCTTTGCGGAGACACTGCGAATGAGCGGATCGGCCTGCGAGTGCTTGTCCAGCAGCTCGGCCGATAGAATCCCGTCTAGCACCTGGTGGATGTCGGCCATTTCGTCGTCGTCATCGCCGCTGTCTGTCGACTCAGGTGGTCGCTCGAAACGGGAAAGGAAGTCTGGCACAACGTTGCCCTTTCCAGGCTTATACTCGACGCTGAAGTTGTACTGCAGGAGCCGGTCGTTCCATTGGTGGATGCGCCGCAGCTTGTGTCCAGTGCCTTGGTTACACAACAGTGCCTTGAGAGCCGAATGGTCAGTGCGCAAAGTCAGCCGTCTGCCGTAGGTGTAGATGTGCCAGCGCTCGAGAGCCCAGATGCACACCAGGGCCTCTTTCTCGCTAGCTGAGTATCTGGACTCCGTTGGCGCCAGTGCTCGCGAACGTAGGCCACCGGCTTCTCTGACTCGCCTATGCGTTATGCGTTGAAGCAGCACCGGGCCAAGAACGAAGTCAGACGCGTCGCACTCGAAGATCGTGTCAGCGTTGCAGTCGAAGTGGCTTAGCACCGACGGGCTCGTCAGCTGTTGCTTGAGCTCGGCGAAAGCGGCGTCACTAGTAGAGCCCGCAGTGAGTGATGAACGCCGTCAGCTGCCTACTGCCGGGGTTCAGTGGGATCTGCAGGTAGTTTTGCTTCAGGTCCAGCTTGCTGAAGATCTGCGCGCCTGCAAACTGCTGCCAGCTCCTCTGGGGTCGGCACGGGAAACTTATCCAGGTTGATCGCTTGGTTGCAGTTGCGCAGATCAACGCACAGTAGCAGGTCGCCATTCTTCTTTTTGGATGCGACTAGATTGGACACCCAAGGAGGGCATCGATCTTCTCGATGACACCTGCGGCCTACGTCTTGCTTAGCTCGTCCTTCACGCGGCCCTGACGTGCGAGCGGCACCCGGTGCAGCGGTTTAACTGTCGGTATCGCATCCTGGCGCAGCTGTGGTCGGTGGCAAAACTTCTTGGCCATACCGATGCTGCTGATTGCGTTGACTCGGTTGACTCAGCTTGTCCATGCCGTCGAGACCGAGGCTGTTGGGACCTCGTCGTGTGATGAAGAAGCAGCAGACAGCGGGCATGCCGCGGTGCACAACGCACAGCTCTGCGGTCCCGAGCACGTCAATTGCAGAGCCTGTGTATGAGAACAGCTGCTTTGAAGTCGGCGTGATGACCGGTTGTTTTGGCAGGCGTTGCACGGTATTCTCGTTGATTATATTGACTTTTGACCCCGTGTCCAATAGGAGCCTGACGTCGACGTCAGCATCGAGAAGTTAAAGAGCGACGTTTCATATTCTACTGCAGACACTTCGAATGGCTCGTCGTCTTCGTCCTTTACGGTGTGAACCTGGCGTCGCTGTCGGCAGCAAACTTTGAAGCGTCCGACTTTGTGGCAGTGCAAGCAGGTCTTGTCCTTCGCTGGACACTCTAAGGCGCAGGCGGCGTCCCCGGCCCTCCCGCAGTTGCCGCACCGTGTCTCTGCGCCGGATTTCTGCGGTGCCGCATGCTTGGGTCCCTTGTGTGATGGCGTACGCTGGCTGAATTTCTGGATGAGGGACTCCTCCTTGTCGCTCTTGCCGTCGCGCAGCTTCTTGGCGTCGTTGATTGTAGATTCGACCTGAATCGCCAATGCCATCGCCCTATCCAGCTCAAGCTCCTTCATGAGCAGTCACTTTCGGTGCGCGAGTAATGGGTCTTCTCCATGATGGTCCCACGGATCATCTGGCCACGGAGAGAGCCGTATTCGCTGTCTCCTGCGATCGAGTTCTCGGAGGGCGTCGACGAACTGGCTGACTGCATGGTTCGCCTGGCATCTGGGCGCGCGACTTGAACCTGCAGCCGTTGCTGATTGTGCTGTGCGACTGACCAAAGATCGTTTTCAGTGCAGCCACCAGCTTGTCAAAAGTATCAACGCTCGTCGCCGGCAGATTCCTCAACAGATAGATGAGAATCGCCTTTTTGTGTGCATCCGATGCTTAATTTAGGTTCATGGCCTTCAGGTAAATGTTGAATCCTTCGATCCAACGATTCCGACAGCCGCGATTCAAAGTGTGGCTGTCCTGGGCGGGCGAGAAACACGTCGCGTGGCTCGTAAATCCCATCCTCGTCGCTATGTTGTACTTTGGGGCAGTGTGGCCAAATTAAGTGAGGCGATGGCAGGGTACATGTTCGTAGAAAAGGTTGCAAATGCTTGAAAGGCTAAAAGTACTTATATTTATAGATAAACATAACTATCATAATTCAGCAAAACGAATCCCTCACCCCTCACCTAGCCTATAGGCCTGTCTGGGCAGGCAGCCAAACTCCCCAGCCAATTAGACGCAAGCCAATCAAGTGCGCAAGACTGCATGAGCCACAAGCCTTACATGTACATTGTCTGACACTGCCCTAACCTTCGCTTTATTAGCTTCCGCTTTTTTGTGGAAGATTTGCTTTTTAATAAGAATATAGAAGAAATTTATTACTTTTTAAGTACTCGAAAAGCGCTTGCATCGGAGAGAAAAACAACTGGCTACCTTGATCCACTCGTCTCGACCAAAGCTAATCAAGCAGACCAGCTCTAGACCAGCCGGCCTCATACTCAAATGACTGTAACAAAGCTGATCGAGGTTTAAGAGCTAAGCCAGCAGCCTGAGAATGAGAGACACAGATGACTCGCAACAAATGCTTTGAGGGGTGATGGTTGCCCAACAATGGCACAGAGAACTGCGTGAGCGCCTACCCTACCCGTTCAAACTCTTCATTGCTTTGTATTGCAGTTATATAATAAAACTAAAAACCTGTTATAAATGACAATACAAACATAGATTATTCATGTACGCTCGCAGCCATCAACGCCTTCGTCACACTAGTATCTTCAAGGGCACGTACTTCAAGAAGTCAACCAAGCCATATTAATACTCGTACGTTTGTATCCTCATAATTGGAATAAGAGATGAACAGTCCAGAAAAATTCAGCTCTCAATCAATAGTCAATAGTCTCGAACTCTGAGTTGCATGGTGCTCCGCTCGCTAGTACATGTAGGCCATTATACTCATTCATTGCATGCGAGCTATGCATTTTCCTTGACGCTCAATTGTGTCCGGTTTCTTGCACTCTTGTTGCAAGTTTTGGTTCATATTAGTTGTGTCTACGCAGGGTACCCTTAACATGTCATACATAGTGTGCTCTGGCAAGCACTCTTCTGGAACTTCAAATATGCGTATGTGCCTATTCCACGTGCGTCCATTATTTTTGTACCTTTGGATAAATAAACGATCAAAAGCTTCAATTATCAGCATACACAAGCCGACAAAGTGCTCAGCAGCGAGGAAAAGCGTATATTGTAGTGCCTGTAGTAGTGTTGTAGGGGAGATCATTAGGAAACATTAGGAAAAAGGATGCTATTGAATCGGATTTTAGGTTGATTAACATGCAGCGCTAGATAAATAGAAAGTAAAATAGGAGTCACATAAAAAATGTTGACAGAAAAAACTACGAACTTTTTAGCCGCTCAGCAATAACGCAGAGAAAAAATTATAATCAGACGTCGCCCTTTAAAACATATTGAATAAGACAACATTGATTTGGAAATTTCTATTCTGCATATTGCGATGCATTTTAAACTCTAAATTTAGATAAATTCACAAATATCCTGTTAAGCGCCCCGGTTAATTGTACAGCAGCCTATATGCTTTTTGATTATCTAATGGTTTCAACCATTGTGTATGGTCCTTGGGTAAGGACATAGACTAAAACGTACCTAGAAGTGTTTAATTTGACTATTACTAAATTTTCAATACGATGGACAAAAAGTAGAACTTATGTAAGTTAGCAAGGCATGCGTCTCCTGCAAGTGCATGCACTGTTTCGGGTAATCAGATAATCAGATAAACTGCTAAACGGGTAATCATTGCTAGAAAGCAAAAACGGCGGAAAATAGCTATAGCTATAGGCAATATTAAGAGCTAGCTATAACACTTATTCTTTTACGAGTAGCATATAGGAATATCACGCAACTTATCTAAAGAAACTATAAGCCAGCAACGCTATATAAGGAGACAAGAGATAATTTTAAGATTTTTTTCTGTACGTAAAAAGCAAACCTAATTTCTAAATGTAAAATGTAAGAATGTAAGAATAGTTCCCATTCGTCGAAAATTCGATAAGGGTAATGTTTTGCATAGTATCGGATTCGCAGATAGGTTATATCGTAACAGGTTATCCTCCGGGAATCACACCAGGAAAGCATGTTCCATAAGCTCCGTTGCCGACTTTCTCTGATTACGGTCTTTGAAGGTACAGAATTTGTAAAATTCAGAGAGCTTAGCTGAGCAGCTTGTCGGTAGAGAAGGAGCACCTTCGTCTTTTATCTTTTTTCCAATTCCAAACATGCTTTTTATGTCGTCGAACGGTCTGCTACCAGAGGCCATTTGGAAAACCGAGCAACCAAACGCCCATATGTCTGACCCCTTGCTGTACTGCGATGAGCGATTAGGAGCGTCGGGAGCTATGAGTTCTGGCGACATGAAGGCTGACGTGCCCTTGGGCGTCGCAGAATTTTCATTGGCATGGGTGACTGAATGATCAAGTTTGATTGCCAGGCCGAATCCAATCAGTTTAACTTGCTCGGTGGCAGAAAGTATTAATATGTTGCTACAGTTGATATTTCTGTGGATCACTGGCTCATCCAGATTATGAATGTATTTTAGAGCACTGCAGATCTACAAATAGGAATAGTATAGGAGTAACACTCCCATGTAAATGAACGCAATACGAAACTGTTCAGTATAAAATGAAATTAATCGGAAAAAGATAAAAGACCATAATCTACCCAAGCACCTACAATTGAAATATCCAACTTACCTGCTTGCTAAACTTTCGAATTCGCGTTTCGGAAAGCGGCTTCTTATCAATAAATCTCTCCAAAGTCACACCGTCCAGAAGTTCCATGAAGACAACAAATGTCGCATGCTCCTTCTTAGCGATGTCCAAGAACTCGACAATGTTTTCATGTCGCAATCCGCACAGTTTCCTATCGCTCTGTATCGCGTTGATACTGCTTGCATTGTTTGGCTGATCGCCCTGCTGCACTTGCAGTTTCAGAGTTTTCGTAGCGCACTTCCTCTGTTTGTCTGTAAACACTTCGTGAACTTCTTCGAAGCCTTTTCCACTAAGAAGACGAACATTACTCCAGTCGCACAGAAATGGTCGGCTATTAGAAAATGGTCAATGGTTTGAATAGTAAGCGGTGATGCTTCTTACTTAAAATTTTACTGGCAGTGCGTATCTCGACATGATTATACTGGTATTTATTAATGGGTTCACTACAGTATACTTAAAAACCAGCGATGATCATAAAGTACTCAATCGTTGAAGCTTGCTACGTTTTTTACTATAAAGACTTTCCAGCCAAATTTCTTAATCTAGCCGAAAATGAGCGTTGAGCATGAGATGATCTTTATACGACTCTCAAAGTGATACGAGCGTATTTTCCTTACTGAATTTTGACCTTTATGATTCATTTATTTATGTTATTATTATGATTTTGTTTTAGTTCATAAACTCTGCCCTCTGCAGAGTTCTTGTTTCATTTTTTTATTCTCAGTGTATACAACCAACAGGCCGTATTCCCTCCAATAATTCGACGTTACAGTTTATGAACTAACAGTAGATTGCACAGTCCGGCGGAGCGCTGACAGAGTTGCAATGAGGGGAGAGAGAGGATGAGAGATGAGCACAAATGTACACCTAGAACACTCTAAGGAGGACACTGGCACCATGATTGACGAGTTGCTTATTTAGGATTGGTTTACGCGATTTTATATACAGGGCCTCAAGCACTTTTAATCTACTCATTTGAGCACGCATGGATATAGTGAAAAAGTTTTTATCAATTTGGCTGTCACAGCATTCTGTGCATATCAACCAAATATACTCAGCAACATTGAAAAGTCGCCACTCTATGCGCCAGTAAGCAATTTCTATTGGACTATTACTGAAATAAAAGATACGAGAAAACTGATCGGGGTGGCTTTAATCCGTCCAACCCTCGCACACCGCTCCCCCCACTTCATTCCTCAACTCATGTCTGCCGCGGCGTAGCTAAGTTGCGTCACTCGCAAAGATTGAGAGAGACTACCTGCACTCTCAAAAGTGGCGACCACAGACGGAATCTTCTGTGATGGCGACTTTTCGATGTTGCTGAGTATATGTCGGCTGGTTGGTTGAGATATGTTGATGACACTCTTGGTTTTCAACGAAGGGACTGACTATAGCCAGTTCTTAGACATTTTGAATGGCACACATCCCAACATAAAATTCACTGCTGAAGGAGGTGGGAAATCTATACCTTTTTGATATTCAGATCAATGTTGAAAACGATTGTGTGTCCACCAAAGTTTATCATAAACCCACCTACACTGGTCTTCTGCTAAGCTTCAATGCTCTGTCCAACCCAGTGGAAAGTGAGCCTGCTGCGTGGTATGTTCCACCGGGCTTTCGAAATCTGTAGAACCTGGACAGCTAGTTTCCACAAAGAAGTCTGCTCGATTAGCACCTATTTTTCCAAAAACAACTATCCGAAACGGTTTCTCGATTACCACATTAGGAAATTCATTGATAGTAAAGTCGGGAATCCGAACAATAGACAGAACAAGGAAGAACAGAAAGATCTGATGACAGATTGCATCCATATCTGTATTCCTTTCTATGGGCCTGCTTCTGTTGATTTTAAAAAGAACAGTATCAGAGCGTTCAATAAGTATTTAAATGTGAAGCTCATGGTCACTATTCGTTGTGAGAAAATTGGTCAAGTTGTTAAGAATTTGAAATGCCTCGTTTCCAGCTCCTTACGGGCAGGTGTCGTTTACCAATTCCAATGCTCTGGTGACCAGAGTATCACCTACATAGGCGAAACTACCCGACACCTGTACGTGAGAAGTAGAGAACATAGGCAATAATAGATGATGGCCGTGCACGACCACCTGATATGCAAAGAATGCTGTGACAGACAAATTGATAAAAACTTTTCCACCATCCATACGTGCTCGAATGAGTATACTAAAAGTGCCTGAGGCCCTGTATATAAAATCGCGTAAACCAATTTTAAATAAGCAACTCGCGAATATTAGTGTCAGTGCCCTCCTTAGAGTATTCTAGGTGTACACTTGTGCTCATCTCTCTCTCTCCCCTCATTGCAACTAGCTGTGAGCGCTCCACCGGACTGTGCAATCTACTGTTAATATATATACATTTTCTAAATTTTTATTGACCTGTTTTGTCCAAATTTACTAATACTAAAACTGATTTTTAATATAAATAAACAAATAAATCGTTGCTAATTCTTAAGAGCCTGACGACACCTGACGCGAGGCGAAACATCTCGCCTAACAAAAAATTATAGCGCTCACGTTCTTAATTTTACTTTTCCTCAGACGCACAACTTTACCACAGGACGCTACAGTTTCTTTGCCAATCCCTGCTTACCACGCCGGATTATTGTGTCAGATAATTAAAGAGAATACGGTACTCAATGTTACAAGTAGTATGGAACTTTAACGAAATGTACCTTTCAAAAGGAGCCAGAAACTCGTGCCCAAGCAGGTCCTTCGCAGATTTCCTGTCCTTTGGCTCTCGAGCGGTGCAGCAGTCGTAGAAATCTTGCAGCTTTGCTGAGTAGCCATCCGGGAGTCTCGGGGCTCCGTTCTTATGCAGCAGCTCGGGAATATTGTATCTGCTGCCGCAGTCGGAGAAAGGCAGCTTGCCCGAGGCCATCTGGTAGATTGAGCAGCCGAACGCCCAAATGTCCGACGATTTGCTGTAGTGTGGACTACTCAGATCATCTTTAGCCAGCAGCTCTGGGGCCATGAATTCCATAGTGCCTTTGGGTTCCGGATTGGAAGCAGAGATGTGGCTTACTGACTGCTCAAGCTTGATTGACAGGCCAAAATCAACCAGTTTGATTCGCTTTTTGTCAGCGAGAACAACAATATTTCTACAGTTGATGTCTCTGTGGATCACGGCTGGCTCTTGGCTGTGAATGTAAGCCAGAGCGCTGCAGATCTGAGAAATGGTTCAGAAAGTGAGCATGCCAATGAGTCGTTAACATTATTTGCTTACAGTATTATAAAACTATACAATAATGGTCTGACCTGTGTGCTGAACAGCCCGATGGTCTCTTCATCCAGTTTCGATGACTTAATAGTAATAAATGTATCCAAGGAGCAGCCATCAAGAAGCTCCATGAACAAGACAACTGTGGCTGGCTCTCGCTCTGGCTGATAAATGTACAGGTATTTGACAATGTTGTCATGCTGCAGTTCGCACAGGTTTTCCTCGGCCTCGAGACATTTGTCAATTTTTTTACGCACTTCGGCTGCCACATCACTGAGCTTCATTGGCACTCTAATAGTTTTTGTAGTACATCTGATGCCAATGTCGGTCAGCACTTCGCAAACGGTACCATAGCCACCTTGGCCAAGAGTGCGGATTACAGTCCAGCGTTCATTAAATAGGTGGCTGCCCGACCTAAGATTTGGTGAATAAATAACAGTGACATTGAGGCATTGAGAGTGACAGTACTGCTTTTCGTTAGCTTGTTACGAGCTATATAGTCAGCTGTTCAGTTTACTGTGTTGCTTTGTCACCTGTCAAATTCGAGCTTGAAAAGGTAGACGTACTGCATAAACGAGCCCATTAGAGACTGAAAACTTGCCATTCACCGAATTTTATTGGCTTCGTGTTTAATTTCAAAGTTAATTCTGTTCAGCATTTTCAAAACCAGTTTACTGACAGCTCACTTAAGTCGAATAAATGCAATAAAAATGGCTTATCGGTTCGTTTTTTTGTGGTAGTGAAGTGAGCACTATAGTTTTGCTGTTAGGTGCCCCACTTTAGTCAGCAGTTTCCCGCGCCCTTTTGAGCTTTTGATACTGCCGCTGGTCGCAGCTCCCCCTTTCTCCCCCTCTCCCTCTTTATCTCTCCCTTCCCTTCCCGTTCTCCTTCTTGGCTGCCTGTGCTCCCCTCCGTTGCCCTTCCTTTTTTGGTGCGTTCTCGTTTTCAGTGTCCGAGCTTCCGCTCAGCCTGCTCTTGGTTCATTGTCTGACTACCCCTCTCCCCTTTTCCGTGTGGCTACGATCGTTTAGTTTAGTCCAAAGTGCAGTGCATTCAGACTGTACTCTCAGTCCTGCTTTCAAGTAGCGGAATAACGTACCCCGGCGCTCTGTCCTTTTCTAGCGCAATTACCCAATCTTGCTAGAAAAGTGAAAGAAATCGATTCCCAATCAAAACTTGGAGCCAACGAAGGACATGCGAATTTGCTCATTGCATTTTTCGGAGCAAGACTTTGTTGAAACGTTTCGGGACTCCTTTGGCACCTGGCGCAAGACGGACAGCAGCGCGCTTAAAAAGCGATATCTGAAGCCCGATGCTGTGCCTACGATTTTTCCCAATGCACTAAGGTATCTGTCAACGCCTCGACAACCGGCGCGAAGAATGCGTGCAGCGACATCCCTGCTTGACTCGACTTGGACAACATGCGTCTTCAGAGTGAGATCGACGATTTTTTGTTGAAGACAATTCTGGATGGCACACTCGGAGATTCAGGAGTTGCTCGATGCAGAGCAGAGTCGACCTGCTGGATTTCACACCAGTATCTGCGACGGCCAGTTGTGTATTTACATGCTGGATGTGAAGCCAGTCTGCCGGATCGCCTGTTCCATCTGCATTGACTCCGATCATAAAGTCTCTATCGGCATCAACGGCTCCCCGCTGACGAAGGACAAGGTGACCGACTTTGCTGGTAACGAAGGCACGGTTTCTACTATTAGTGGGCTGCTGAATCTTATGGCAAAGGCAAAGAACTGGCAGGAAAGCACTAATCTGTCGAGTCGCCCGAGCAGGCTAACGGCTTCCTCGACTTGGCGGAGGATAGCCTAACAAATGTGCTCAAAAGGAAAGAAGACAGATCTGTGGCATTTCTTCTGGAGCAGCTGAAGCTCAGTAGGACTAAAAAGGCAGCAAGAGTCTACTCTCAATAATTCTAAGCTACATGTATATTATTTACTCTATCAGTATCTCCACTTACAATGCTCTTCGTGAGCAAGAAGTTTTTTACCTTCCCTCCCGTCAATGAGAACGCTGCAAAATGTCACCAGACGAGTTGGACGGGATAGATTGAGTAGCCACGGCTACCTGCGCCTTCGAGCAAGTAAGCTGACTCAGATGGAGAAGGTGGTGCTGCTAATGGTGGATTAGATTTACATAGCTAACCGAATCGAATACTCCGCCGGCGGCCGGGCAAGTACGTGGAGTCGATGAATTCGGAGCGATTGCTACCACGTACTGCTGCTTCATGATTAAGTCCATTGCTGGGAAGTACAAAGACATGGTAGCAATGCATGCTGTGGCCAACTTAACAGCCAAGAAACTTCACACTTGGTTTCAAGATGTGATGGAACTGCTGCGAGCTTTGCATTTTACTGTGATTGGCGTCTCACTTGACAATGCTGCAGTCAATCGTAAGTTCGCCACTGACTACATCTGCGATGGAGAGCTCAAGACCTCGGTCACTGACAAAACCACGGGTCAGCCGATGTTCGTTTTCTTTGATCCAGTGCACAACCTCAAGAACATCTACAACAATTTCCAAGTCAGAAAAAACTTCCCATGTCCCGCCTTTCCTCCTGTTTTGCTGCGCACTTGTGAGGCACAGTTTCAGCACATCACTGATCTGTACAATATCGAAGCCTGCAAAACAGTGCGACTGGCCCACAAGTCCAGTCCAATTGTAATCAGCCCCCAAAGCATTGAAAAATCATCTGCGAAATTGGCAGCGGCGGTTTTTTGTGAGTCAACAAGTGAGTGAGACGCGCTCAAGTATTACTCGACCGATCACGAAGGAAAGGACTGGACCGACACCGCAGAGTTCATCGGCGCTGTGCTTAAGCTATGGAAAATTCTTAATGTCAAGACGGCATCAAAAGGCCGGCGAAAGCGCGACATCAATCAGGATCCTGTGCGATCATCTTTCGACTGGAAGCTTCAGTAGCTGAAGCGAGTATCTTCAGGTGAGGAAAAGAAGAGAAGAAGTAGAGTAGGCCAAGTAGAGTAGAGTTAGAGGATATAGTATAGTTTCCTTTACAAAACGGACGGATTAGTAAAGTAAATATGACAAGAAAAAGAAAAGCCTGTTTAAAATTCTTTTTAATTTCACACACATAATTTTAGTCTTGGGAAACTTCCGGCAGCCGCGGCTTGTCCAGGGAGACCTTCCTGGCTTGTCGCCATACCTGCCGAGCTATCGCTGCCTGCGCGAGGCACCTTCTGGACCGTGAAGACTTTTCCTACGTCCTGCTCGGCGCCCTGCAGTCCGACAGCATCGAGCGCAGATTCGGTTGGCTTCGCCAGATGTCTGGAGCGAACTATTTCATCTCGGCCAGGCAGCTCTCTGAGAACAACCGGAAGATCGCAGCTATCAGTTTGCTCAAGTTCTCGCAGTTTTCGCTCCACGATATTGACCGTGCCATCGTCGAGTCGACTTATTTTCCTGATGTTGAGTCCAACATGAAGAAACTGGCTCAGGAGATGGCAGCGAAAATGGAGATGACCTTTCAGCGCGGAGAATCCGACTGCACTGTCATCTACTACATGACCGGCTGCATCGCAAAGAAGCTTCTGCAGAACAGGCGTGGCTGCGAGTCCTGCCGGGAGCTTCTGCTCGAATCAGATGATCTGCCTCCTCTTGAAGCAGATGCACCGGTCCAGTCCGCTGCCTCCACTTTTATTGATGAAATCAATCTTGGCGGGCTGTCTAAGCCGGCTGCAATTGTTTTTAATCTCGCAAGCCACTGTTTGAGATTCGGCAGAGCGAAATACTGCGAAGCCAGCTGCTTTGCGCTTCGAGCCAGGTGCTGCTGTTCTTCAACCTCGTGGACGAGCTGATGGAGGATGGTGTCTTCATGGAAAGCTTCTTTGATCGCACTATCTGTTCTCAAGGCCACTGCATCAAGGGCGGCGTTGTCAGGCTCTTCTTTAACTCGATGATGAAGAACCTGTCGAAGGACTTATCAGCAGCGAGCACCACGGCCAGAAGTAGGAAGCTGGCGAAGCTTTCCAGCCTATGCACTGACAAGTAAGGCAATGATCATATCATATTCATATTCATTTGGAACTGCAATAATGGGCATGTTCTCGATTACTATGCTGTCAAATGTAGCCTGGAATTATCTTATGCTTTTGGTACTTATGCACTTATGTACATATCTGAATGCATCAATATTTTACAGAATTGCTTGCGTTGTATTATCTTATACTCGTACTTTGATGTTCTTCACTGCGCTTTTTTGCTAAAAATGTTGAATAATCTGATTACTGATAAAATGAAAACTGCATTGTGGTTAAAATTGCTATAAAATGTACTGAAAATTGCTTACTTGCTCTGCATGAAATTTAAACGTTTTTATCGACTAAATTTCACTGAATAAATCAATGAGATTTTAAAATATGTGTGAATATACTTTTATTTATACAAATAATCATTTTTGGAAAGCAAAGCAAGTATATTGTAGAAAACCGCATAAAATATCAACAAGCGTGCATATCACTTCTGCAGAATACAGTCACACACAATTGGCCGAAACCGGCCTCATCTTACAGAAGGGTAGAAACCTTTCGTGTCCCGGTGTTACATGTAGTTTAAGAAGTCCCCTGCCCTATAAGTACGGACCCCTCACGCCTTGGTTTCCTTCGTTCCAGGCTCCCGTTTCATCCAGTTCTCCGATATTCTGTTCGTGTCTGAATTCTCATCTTTCTACTGTGACTGAGGGCCGTATGCAGAAAGCTTAGTCCAGACCACAAATACTAAACACCCTAGATGGTTCACTTAACATTATCTTTATGCGTTAGTTTGATTTGCTACTCTCTGTCCAGTGGCATAAGCGCATATTTGCTCTATTTTTTGTCTTGACATAAAATATTTGGAGAGAATGATGGTCTAGCTGCCAGCGTCACACACGCACAACCTTGGCGCTTTCAATTCTTTTATTTATGGCCAAGCTTGGCAGTGGATCGAAATTCTCAGGCGTAAAACCCACTAGTGAAATCTGCACTCACCCCAAAAAGGCGTTGGTCTTGGCTATAGACAGTTGAAGAAATCGATTGACTTCGTTTTTAACTAGCAGTCAAGTGGGACGAGATACGGAGTTTAAAGGAATAAGGCAGGACGGATAAAGAAAAGATTTTACTTCGCACTTTACCAGCAAGCAGAGCAAGAACGACAAAAATACCAGCAAAACAACGGTTTTAACGACAGACCAGAGCTCAGCTCCTTCGTTGGTGCCCTGCGGTCCGTGGCTGCCAGCGGCCTGGCCCAGCCTGACTCGACGTCTCGCAACTGAGAAGACGACAACTGTAAGGCTGCCATCATAGCAGCCTGCGCCCCCACCGGTGCCGGAGACTGTGTGACTACCAAAGCGGATCGACCGAACTCAAGCAGTGTTGCATGTCAGGCACCACAGCAGCAGCTGTTCCAAAAAAACTGGACTCCTGGCAGGGCGCAAGCAATGCCTCGCTGGAAGCTGCTGAGTATGTTGGCGGATATGTGCTAAAGCGAAGCCGAGTTCTTCACTGTCAGGTGTGCAACTCTTTGCTTACAGCATCCGAATCTGCGAGGGTTCACATCCAGCACAAGACCTACTCGCATGCATTGTGTAGACAACTTCAATAATCTATGTTTTAGCCTAATTATTCACGGCTACATGCAGTTGAGTAAATAAATATAGCCTTTTACGATCATACTACCGAACAGAGAGTAGTTTTGATAAATATAGTCGAGTGAACCATCTATGGCATTTAGTATCTGTGGTCCAGACTAGCTAGTCCGGACTTGGGTAGTTCAGTCTGTAGTCTATGGTCTAGCTACCATAATCTGCCTATAGTAGACCCAATTCCTTGGTAGTCCCGGTCTAACTTTGTGTTTCTGCATACCAAATCCAAGTCCAGACCACAGATTCTATTCTATCTGTGGTCCAGACTAGCTTTTCAGGACCGGACTACCCTGGACAGAGCTTTCTGCATACGGCCCTGAGTTTGTGCAAATAATAGCAACTAAGCTAACGAGATAGCAGCACAGTACCTAATCCCCGCACTTGAGACCAGCAGGACCTGCTGACAAGGTGTGCACCATCACGAGCTGTCAAATCTGCACGGTGTGCTGAGTTTCTGCGTCTCGTTTATTTTGCTTAGCTCGGAATCTCCTTCATCGAAGGTGAAGATCCGTGCAAGCTGGTGGCAGCTACTACCAACGCTATGAGAAACAATTTCTAAGAAACGGATCCCTCTAGAAGGCACCGCCAAGGGCTCAGGAGATCTACCGAGTCATCCCAAGAGAGCAGCCTGTATAACATTGTTGGCAGCGGCCGGAGCCAGAGACTGCCCGTTCAACGATCTGACAACCACAAGCACTTCAGTAACATGATATTTTTATGGATGAAAAATTTTTCGCTAAAATAAAATAATTTAAACCAATGCTAAATATTGTATACAGTTTTTTGCATGCTGCCACAGTCACCACAAAGGAATTCACAACTTCAAGTTCATTAAATAAACTCACAGTTTAAATTATTTTTTGCTTTCAGCTACACCTCATATTCAAGCAGTGACTCACCTCGAGCGAGTGCGGCCAGCCGGATTTGTTTCTCTATGATCCGTCTGACGTAGCTCTTGAACTTTCTCCACCAAAAAATTCATCACTCCCCAATGACCTTTGTCGCCAGCGCGTTGCGCTGCTCTCAGACACATCTCGATCGCGCTTTTATCTTCTTTGATATATTCGAAAATGCCCTGTACCATTTCCAATTTACCGTTTGCTGCTGCGGATTCTAAAATCTTCGAGTCGGCGGTTGTACTTGCAGTAGCACCTGCATTAGCACCATCCGTTTCGCTCATTTTCCGCGTTGTTTTTTAGGTGGTCGTGCTCAGGCCTTTGCTCGTTTAAACGTTTTTTTAAGATTGAACACGAAGTTGAACTTGAATTCAATTTCTCACTTGAATTTACTACGTAGATTGGCCATTTAAGGCAGTTATAATCAATGATTATAACTATAATTTAAATAAACTGAATGCTAAAAGCTGAAAAGAAATAAGAAAAGAACCAAATTAGTTATTATCATCTAATTTCTAAGTAAAAATGGAATAAGGCCCAACAACAAGTATAATATAGTCTTAATCAATATAATAATCTTTTATAATAGCTTTCTTTGCTTATATTTGTTCTATAGTGAATAGAGTTGATAAGGACTAAAGCAAAATTAATAGTAAAGAGAAATTTATAGTATTCTTAATGGGACATGTAGATATGGAGATTGTTGGGTAACAGTGGTGCAACTAGGGAGTGGGGTAGGTGGCAGTTTCCCCCTTAGGTGGAGACCTGAAAAAATTAGAGGGAGAATAAGGGACCAAGTGAATTTTTGCCAAGATTTCAACAAATATTTGGTTATACTACTGTTAGGTAATTAGAATAAGCATTCATTAAAATAACTCATATTAATATTTACATATTAATGCAAACATTAAAAGTGCTTAATAGAATGTATGTATTATATAAATAAATACATACGTTGTTTTAGTGACAAGTAGTTTTAAATGATAATATACATTTTAGGACAAATGCAAGATTCAATGAATTGCCATTTTAATAACAAGATGCATTTTGTCATGTGTTGAAGAATTTTTTTACAATTATAATTATACAAGCTGTTGAAACCTGCAGATTTTGAACCCCTAGAATTTCAATCCCAGAACCATTTTTGCAAAAATTCCAAATTTTTGAAGTTGTGCTCTAACAGAAACTTATTAATAGTTATCATAGGTTTAAAAAATGGAGTAATTTTGTGTTAAATTATAACTTGAGGCAAGCATTGATATCATCAGCAGGGCTTCTATGCAAAATGAGTCTCTAAACATCTGTCTAAGCATGTGTTGGCAAACTCTGGCCTCTGCCCCTTTCTCTGTCTCTTTGATTTTATCAAACTTCTCTTCTCTCGCCTTTGTTTTCTTATCTTATCTATCATCTCGCCTTCTCTCTCTCCTATCCCTCCTCTTTTTTAAATTATCTCTACTCTCTGCTCTCTTCTATCCTCTCTTATCCCTCCTCTCCCTCTCCTCTATCGCCTCTCCTTCCTTCTCTATTCTCTTTCTATTGCTCTCTCATCTTTCCTCTCTTCTCTCGTCTCCTCTGTTCTCTCACCTCTCTCATGTCTTTCCCCTCTTTTGACTCATTTTATTTCTCCTCTACTCCTTCATCACTTATCTCTAGACTCTCTTCACCATTCTCATCTCTACAATCTTATCTTTTCTCTTATCTCCTCCCTTTACTCTCATCTTTCCTTTCTCCTCTCTCCTTTCTCCCTCCTCTCTCTCTCTCTCTCTCTCTCTCTCTCTCTCTCTCTCTCTCTCTCTCTTTCTCTCTCTCCACGCCTCCCCTGAAGAGAGAATTCGGTCGATACAATATGCCCTGAAAACTACTGATTTCCCATGAATCTATGACCCAGCAGAAGTCTAAAAAAGCAATCCTAGAAATCCTATCGCATTGTCTACACAGTGTACAGGCATGCAATTAGTACAGTGACTTTAGTTGATATCGGTATAGAATGAAACTAATCCATTCTGCCAGAGCCTCAGAAGTTGGCCTTCATGGCTGAGAATGGCCTCAGGCCAATCGCACGGAATTGAACCAACTATACATGCATAAATTTTCGCAAGAGGCAGCTGCTCAGCCTCTCAATTGCAGTCTCGGGCTTCATCAGTTGTTTATTATTAAAGTGCAGCCGAGCTCTGGCAGCCCATCTCAATTCTGTCCAGCTCTCGGCCGCAGCAACTCACTGCATTTTGCACTCCTGCCACCTGCAGCCAGCAGCAACAGACAGGCTTTGAGCCGCACTGAATGGCCTGAGAGCCATCAAATTCTGAGATGCGAGCATGGCAACAATGCCTTATTTATGACAAAAAGCAGTCTTGAGCTGTAGGGAGCGGGTGGTTAGAGAGGCCAGCTTAACCTCAAGCAGTAATTATCTCTGCTCGCTCGCTATTCTCAGGCCAGCTCACCGCTCTGCCAGCCTCCCTGCAGTTTAGCAGACTCCGGGGCAGCCAGCAGTGCAGAGCTCGGTCTGTTTTGAGTAGTGAGCTGGATGGAGCTGCATTCTAGCTAGACTTATTTATTATCTCAGGCAGGAGTTGCCGGGGGGTTGGGTGGTTCGAGAGGCCAGTATGGGGTGATTGCGAACTCGAGCAGTTTTCTCTTTGCCGCCTTTTATCACGCCAGACTGTCGCACTCGAGTGCTGAGCTGGGTGGGGCCGTTCTAGATGAAGGTTGGAGATTTAATTAGCGATGAGGCTGCCGAGATGAGCAGCGCACACCTGAGCTGTCTGAGGCTGCAGTGGCGGCTGCTCCCGAAAGAGTTGCAGCCCCAGCCTTGCACAATGGAGACTCTGCATTGTGCTTGAGCACCCTGCCTGCCCCCTCACTGCACCTTCGCTTCTGTGCTCAGAGATGACAGGCGGAGGCTGAGCTGCCAGCCAGCTGCACTTTTTTGATAGTTTAGCGCTTTCTCGAAGCATGAGAAAACAAGCGTTTATTGAGCGGATTCTGCATGATCTGAGCTGGGATCTTACAGAGAGTAGAGAAGCTGAGCTGTCGAGTTGACAAATCTCAGCAGTGAAATGCTGAAGTGCCGGTCACCAAATGCAAAATGCAATAAAAAAAGCCAGGCAGCCGCAGTGCACAGATAAACCGTGTGAAATCCAAAGTCAGCCTACATGTGAGTCCCACACTGTCCTGGGCAGGCCGAGAGCTGGACAGAATTGAGATGGGCTGCCAGAGCTCGGCTGCACTTTAATAATAAACAACTGATGAAGCCCGAGACTGCAATTGAGAGGCTGAGCAGCTGCCTCTTGCGAAAATTTATGCATGTATAGTTGGTTCGATTCCGTGCGATTGGCCTGAGGCCATTCTCAGCCATGAAGGCCAACTTCTGAGGCTCTGGCAGAATGGATTAGTTTCATTCTATACCGATATCAACTAAAGTCACTGTACTAATTGCATGCCTGTACACTGTGCAGACAATGCGATAGGATTTCTAGGATTGCTTTTTTAGACTTCTGCTGGGTCATAGATTCATGGGAAATCAGTAGTTTTCAGGGCATATTGTATCGACCGAATTCTCTCTTCAGGGGAGGCGTGTCTCTCTCTCTCTCTTCTCAATCTCCTATTTCACCCCTTTTCATCCCCTCTTTTCTCTCTCCTTCCTACTCTCTCTTCTTGATCCTCTCATCTCCTCTTTGCTCTCTCATCTCTACTCTCTTCCCACTCTTTACTCTCTTTTCTGTCATATCATCTCTCTTCTCTCTCCTTTTTCTCAGTCGTGGCTGCTTAGCGACATCCCGCCAGGCCGGCCCATTGTGTCTGACGTGGACAGCAAGTCATATGCCAGCGGCCGCTTTATTGACAGCTTCCTGCAGCTGATCGTCATCCAGCTGCCCAGCTTCATCAGGGATACCGACCATTTCAAGGCGGCCATCAGAGACATCACCTGCCCAGCACCGGGTGAGACCTTCCTGTTCACCATGGACATCGCTGGCCTTTACACTAACATCCCAACTATGGCCGGACTCAGGTGCATGCAGAGGGCCTTCAGGGAGTAACCGGACGCTTGGCGCCTGGACACAAGCCTCCTCAGTCTGCCTCCTAAGCTGAACCTAGAACACAACGACTTCGAGTTTGATGGCAAATTTTTTCTGCAAGTGAAAGGCATGGCCATGGGAAAATTGTTTGCACCCAGCTATAGCAACCTCTACATGGGCTACTGGGAGCAGCGGGGTCTGGAGCTCAGCCCGCAGAAGCCTGCCCTGTGGCTGCACTACATTGACAACATCTTTGACGTCTGGCACGGAACAAGAGACAAGCTGGTCCACTTCTACAAGCTCCTGGATGGCCTTGACCTGAACATCAGGTTGCAGCTGTGCTACAGCAGCACAGAGGTCAACTTCCTGGATACCACCGTCTTCTAGGACCGCGAGGGCGATGTTAAGCGCCTGGCAACTAAGGTGTATTTCAAGCCGACCAACAGCCAAACGCTCATTCACCACAATTCTTTCCATTTGAAGCAAACCTTCCAGGGTGTGGTGAAGTCCCAGCTCCTCAGATACGCCCAGCAGTGTTCCTGGATGGCCGATTTTGATGCAGCGTGCACCGGGCTGTTTTCAAGTTTGGTGAAAGACCAGGGCTACAATTGGCAGTTCCTGCGCACAATAAGTACAAGATGCTGATGGAGCTGGGCTTCTACCCGATGAGATGGTGGGAATTTGGCTTTCTGCTGTGCAACCCAACCTGGCTGTGCAAGTGCTGCCAGACACACGCTAGGTTTGCCTCTATCTGCCCCAGCTCAGCAGCCACAACAGTCCAGCTCATCATTAGTCAGTGGATTGACTGCAATGCCACCAATGCCATTTACGCCATGTTCTGCTATCAGTGCGACCACACACTCTATGTAGGCAAGACCGCCAATAGCATCCATGGCCGCATGCTGGCGCACATTGGCAATATCTGGCACATCCATAACACTCTGGTGGCCTGCCATTTCACCAGTGATGGCCACATTCTGGTGGACTTTGCCTTCCCCGGTATCTGGTCACATGATAGCACAGGACCCAGAGCAAACAAGTGGCAGCAGCACTACAAGGCCAAGCTCATTGAAATGTTAAAGACTTAAGCTCCACATGGTGTCAATGAGCTTGCTAGCATGCTAAACAACCCGGCCATCCCACTGATCCTGCCTCATTGTGCAAGGTTGGATGCGTAGCTGCAGTGAAAGACTGCGTGGCTAGGCACTGCGAGGCCCCGGTGCTGCCCGCCTATACCAAAAGGCAGAACTTCTAGCAGCTGCTGTGTCCCAGTCAACTGGAGGCCACCACTGATTGAATTTGTTTCCTTTGATTTTTTACTTTACTTTCCCTACTACTTAGCTTTGTCAAACCATGCTGGTACCTATCTAGCCTTTTATTGTTCCTTTCTTAGAATTTTTTCTTCTTATTGCTAGTCCATAGTCAGCTTTTGTATATTCTCAGCATTAATTCTGCATCTACATTTCTATTGTTTTTTGACACCCTGTACATTTTTATTACACTTTCTTTACTCTTTTGATGATTGTACAATTGCTCTTTTTTAGTTTTTGAGGGCTTTTTTACCTTATATATTTATTTATTGATTTACTGCTTATTTATTTATTGAGGTCCATTTTTAAAGTACTTAGAATCACTATTTCCCTTTTTAGACACTGGTGCAGTTGCACTGCTCCAATATTTATTTTGTATATAGGGTCAATACAGCCTACATGCAGTTCACTTTATTTGTGCACTGATTCAATTATTTTGCATTTTAAGTCTAATAGTGTTTTATTGATTCACACCAAGTATACATATTGTATGCTCTCTATCTACCTGTCTATTCTCTTTCCCCTCTAACTCTGCCTATTTAATAACTTTACAATGCCACTGGTCGCTACTTTTCACTTGCCCTGACAAAGAAATATAATAATTTTGAAATATTGGCAACTCAAATAAAATTGACTTTTTTCAGTCCTTTCTGACTTTTGAACTTTCTACCATGTCAGTGCCTGAGTTTGGAGATGCCCTCCTCTCTCTCTCTCTCTCATCTTTATCTCCTCTCTTCTCACTCTTTTCTATCCCTCTTATCTCTTTTTTCTCTCTCCTTCCTACTCTCTCTTCTGGATCCTCTCATCTCTTTGCTCTCTCATCTCTACTATCTTCTCACTCTTTTCTACTTTTTTCTGTCATCTCATCTCTCTTTTCTCTCCCTCTTCTCACCTCTACCCTCTCTTATTGCTTCTCTCATCCCTCCTCTGTCTCTCCTCTTCCTCTATCTTCTTAGGATAAATTTTCAAGACTTGAAATTTTACACAATTGTGTCAAAATAGTTGAAAATTGTGAAAATTGAAAATTGAAGAGGATTGGTAAAACTGGAGTGGCACTATGGAGGATTGAATGAAAAAAATGCATATTTTGAGCAATTTTTGCACTTTTAGGTAGAGAGATTCTAATTTAGTAAATTTAAAGGTGGCCTAAGAAAATCTCTGTAGGGCATTTAGTGTGGGTTGAAAATTTGGTGTAATTTGGCTGAGTAGTTTGGGACTCCATAGCAATCAAAATTGTATATATACAGACAGACACATAAACAGAGTTTTTATTTTTATATGTAGAGATAGTTTTTGTTTGCTAAAGGGCAAAATCCATAGACTGCTAAAATAATATCTATATATTTATTTTAATTTCTATTAGAAATCTAAAGATTTAATGAAATAGAGAAAAATTGTGTTTATACAAGAAAATTTTGTTTTCATCTTAGAATATTGCAGTTCTAGTTTTTATCAATTTTGCAATAATAGCATTTACCTTCCAATATACTAAAAATACAATTACTATAAATATAAAGGAAAGATGTCTTTAAATATAAATTTTTGGCAAGAGTTCCATGGTTTTCCCATATTTTCCCATATCCATATGCATAGCCATATCTCAATTTTTTCTTATAGCCTATCCATATCTATAATATCTATACATACTAAGAGCTAGTAAACTTTCCATAACTATTATACAATATCAAGACCTAGACCCTGATAGATGCCTTGGAGAGGCAGCTGAATGTTGTGCTTATAGCTGTGGTACATGTAGCATTTAGTGTGCATAGCAATCTAGGCAGCAAGACCTATGTTGCACTCTACACTGGGGCATGCCTGATGTAGCCTTTTGACCTAATTGACATATAATAACTTTGACTAGCTGGCCACATCATCTGGTTAGAGGCCTCTTTGCCTTGAGATACTATACAAAATACTATTACTTAACTTAAGTTATAAGGATTACACAGATAAGTCTAATGGTGAATGATAAGATTCTTTCCTTTCTTCTTTTTTCATAGTGATGGATCAAAACTCAATTTCAATTTTGATATTCCAAATTTCAAACCCAATTTTGTATTGAAACAATTTCAGTTTTAATTTCAAACTGAAACTTCTACACTATTTATGTAGAAGCAGTTGATTGTTTCTAAGAAAGGTTAGTTTTAAATTTTTACGCGAAAACTATATTTTGTTTTAATCTGCGAAACATTCTTAAATATTCTATATTTGTTAAAAATACACGTGATCAGGCAATATAAATAGGAGCAGAGTTGGAGGTAGGAAGACTAACTTTGTGTGCACTCGTGTTAAATTGCAAAGTTCAATTTGTGACGTTGCCAGTTTGAGGTGGTCCCGAAAAGGGCCGTTGGACTGCTGTTTCTCTATAGTTTCAACCCTTCAGTTTCACCGTTTCAACTAAACTTTTCCATTTGTTTATTGCGACGTTTACTTGTAGTAGTGCCCAACGATTTTGTGGCGATTTCTAATTCACTGTATATTTTGCTATCCTCTCTCGCGACCGTATAATTTTGGCACGATCGATAATTTCAAGTTCTCTCGCCAGCCAATGAAAGCTCTCCGTGTTTGCGCTACCCCCTTTTGCGCTCTTTATTAAACCCCCCGCCTGCCGGCGGGCACTCTCTCCTCTGCCTCTGCCTCCGCCGTCCCTTCGCGGCCTTGTTTTCCTTCTCTCTGTCTGGGCCAGCCTGTTTACACTGCCTGCCACTGTCTGCCACGGCTAACGCCAATCTCACCACTACGCATCTGCCACTGTTGTACTCATCGCCGTTACTCACCACGTTGCATCGCCTTACATCACTCGCCTACCACTCGACTACAATCTCTAATTCACCTTCAATTCAAAACCATTGTTGCAGCCGCCAGTGTCCCAAAAGCGCAATAAGTTCTATATTGATATTAACCACATTGAATATTGATCTCAACAATAATAACCAACTACGGCAGTTTCCTGCCTTGTATGCCAAGTGCTCCGCTACACAATCCGCTTATCAAGACTTGACTCGATTCATTTGGGACTACGACTTACTACAACTCTCGTAAAACGGCCCTTTTAACGTGCCAATAACGGCCAATAAAACGGCCAATAACGTGACAAATTGTTCAATAGCTAATTCAGTTCTCAGATTGTTGCTTATTTCTAAGAGTATTGCAGAGAAGGGTTGAAAGTGGGAATTGAGAGTTCATACAAAAGTAATACTCAAAGTAACCGCTGTGACCCTCTAATCTCAGTAATGCCTAGACTGGAAAGAGAAAAGTACATATACCAGTAGACCACTCAGGCCATATACTAAGAATGCTACCAGAATATACTATGCTTGTTTTGGTTATTTGGTTGTAAGGTGAGGAATATTATTGCTTAATAACAAAAAAGCATTCAAGCTTACGCAAAGGAGCCGCACTTCGCTTACGCTTACGCAAATTAACAGTAGGAATACCAAGCCATTTTCCGCCCTTCGAAATACCAAGAGGGTAGTTCGATGAAACTACCCTCCAAACTACCGAGTTTCTCGGTTTCGAGTTTATTTCTCGAGTTTCGCTGATCATGCCTCGACAGTGGGCATACCTCAACTGCTAGGTATCCTCAGCTAGTCTCTCGAGCCTTCCATCATAACCCCGACGCCGTCGGCACCTTCAACAGATGACACCGAGCGACTATGAACACCCTGATAAGAATTTAGTCACCTGGTGTAATCCGTTGAAGGTGCTGACGGCGTCCGGGTGATTACCGGGGTGACATCAATCTATCAGACACAAAATGCTTTCTTTATTTGTTATTCGGACAAAAAAACACTCAGGTCATATACCTCATTTAATCATGCTTTATAAAATAACCCTCACTTTGCCACTGCGGATCGTTGCGGAACCATTTGACAGCACGCGGAGCAGCGATTGGCCTCCGCTCAAGCCGGCGGTCGCTGCAGCCGAAGCACCAGGAGAAAAGCGGTTCTGCGATTGGCCTCCGCTCAAGCCGGCGGTCGCTGCAGCCGAAGCACCAGGAGAAAAGCGGTTCTGCGATTGGCCTCCGCTCAAGCCGGCGGTCGCTGCAGCCGAAGCACCAGGAGAAAAGCGGTTCTGCGATTGGCCTCCGCTCAAGCCGGCGGTCGCTGCAGCCGAAGCACCAGGAGAAAAGCGGTTCTGCGATTGGCCTCCGCTCAAGCCGGCGGTCGCTGCAGCCGAAGCACCAGGAGAAAAGCGGTTCTGCGATTGGCCTCCGCTCAAGCCGGTGGTCGCTGCAGCCGAAACACCATTTATCTCATCCTTACAAAATTGAATGTCTTTTCTGGCATTCCAAATGGCCTTGAGCTGAGCCGAGCTGAGCCGTTTTGGTGGATGATCGGATGGAATGCCGACAGGCCAATTTCGCCAATGCATGGAGTACTTTTTGTACTCTAGACGGCCGGAACCGCCACCGGAAACTGTTATAAAAAGTGTTTAATGACAAAATGGTCGGGATATACTAGTGTAAATAGCAAACTTAAATAGCATCAATTAAAGGCAACAGAAACTTACTGAAAGCATGTGACAAAAATGTACCAACTTTTTTACGAAGTACGGGAACGGACAAAGTATTGTCGGCATTGTTCGCAGACATTTGCTAAAATATATTATTGTGTGACATTTTTCAGGTATCTGATAAAAAACAAATTAAAACGTTTTATCAATGAGAAAATCTTACATTATGTAGGCCCGACTTTTTTATTTCGCCGACAGAATTTGTCGTTTCGTACACGTACAGTTCCCCGTTGGGAAGCCGGATACAAATTGCTGCGTCAGCGTTAGCCGATTCGCATGTACGCACCTGAAATGATGATAGTGAAGCTGTTGTGTATTGAACGCGTGGGTTTGGTTGGTAGAAAAAAAACTTAGTGAGCTTAATAGAAATGGAGAGCTGGGTCTGGGAGTTCTAGACATAAGGATGCTTAGATAGCGAACGATCCATCCATGGATAAAAACAATGATTTTACAATGGTTCTTAAGTAAAATATTTAACTTCCCCTCCATCTCTAAGGTAGTAATTAATACTTAAATTTAACAGAAAGATATAGAAGGGCACTGCTAGTGTAAAATACGTTACACGCAACAGATAGACGCAAAATAAGGATCACATACCAGTCGATCGGCAAGTAATTTGATGCGAGCTGGATTATTCTCTATTTTAAAATCCGCATTTTTAGCATCCGCCAGATTCTGCAGTCGAGCTAATTGAACCGGACTCAGCTTTCGAAAAGACTTTTTGAGTGCTTTAATGCGGTCTGAAGGAAAAATGCTCATTTAGTGTATTGTAAATATAATTTCAGAAAAAATCGAGCAGGAATTATATGCACGTTTCACAAGAGGGAAAAATGACCCGACAAACCTTGAAATGATCCTCTAGCCTGCGAGTATCGCTCAGCAACGAATATATTCCAGGGGGAAGTTTTCCGCAAGCGCATGGGCATGACTGCAACACTGCAAGAGTCAAGATAATTGCATTAAATATTTTCACGAAGAAAGAACGAAGAAAAGACGGAAGAACAGATAGCCTGGGAAGTGTAGCCTAGTAGGGGTAGCCTGGGAGAGGTAACCTGGGAAGTATAGTCTAGGAGGGGTAGGAAAGGGTAGCCTTGGAGGGCTGCCTGGGAAGGGTAGGCCGGGAAGGGTAGGCTGGGAGGGCTGCCTGGGAGGGGTAGGCTGGGAGGGCTGCCTGGGAAGGGTAGGCTGGGAGGGCTGCCTGGGAAGGGTAGCCTGGGAGGGCTGCCTGGGAAGGATAGCCTGGGAGGGCTGCCTGGGAAGGGCAGGCTGGGAAGGCTGCCTGGGAAGGGTAGCCTGGGAGGGCTGCCTGGGAAGGGTAGCCTGGGAGGGCTGCCTGGGAGGGGTAGCCTGGGAAGGCTGCCTGGAAGGGTCGCCTGGGAGAGGTAGCCTGGGAGGGCTGCCTGGGAAGGGTAGGCTGGGAGGGGTAGGCTGGGAGCGCTGCCTGGGAGGGGTAGGCTGGGAGGGCTGCCTGGGAAGGGCAGGCTGGGAAGGCTGCCTGGGAAGGGTAGCCTGGGAGGGCTGCCTGTGAAGGGTAGGCCGGGAAGGGTAGGTTGGGAGGGCTGCCTGGGAGGGGTAGCCTGGGAGGGCTGCCTAGGAGGGGTAGCCTGGGAAGGCTGCCTGGAAAGGTAGCCTGGGAGGGGTAGCCTGGGAGGGCTGCCTGGGAGGGCTGCCTGGGAAGGGCAGGCTGGGAAGGCTGCCCGGGAAGGGTAGGCTGGGAGGGCTGCCTGGGAAGGGTAGCCTGGGAGGGCTACTTGGGAAGGGTAGGCCGGGAAGGGTAGGCTGGGAGGGCTGCCTGGGAGGGGTAGGCTGGAAGGGCTGCCTGGGAAAGGTAGCCTGGGAGAGGTAGGCTGGGAGGGGTGGGCTGGGAGGGGTAGGCTGGGAGCGCTGCCTGGGAGGGCTGCCTGGGAAGGATAGGCCGGGAAGGGTAGGCTGGGAGGGCTGCCTGGGAGGGGTAGCCTGGGAGGGCTGCCTAGGAGGGGTAGCCTGGGAAGGCTGCCTGGAAGGGTAGCCTGGGAGGGGTAGCCTGGGAGGGGTAGCCTGGGAGGGCTGCCTGGGAAGGGCAGGCTGGGAAGGCTGCCCGGGAAGGGTAGGCTGGGAGGGCTGCCTGGGAAGGGTAGGCTGGGAGGGCTGCCTGGGAAGAGTAGCCTGGGAGGGCTGCCTGGGAGGGGTAGCCTGGGAAGGCTGCCTGGGAAGGGCAGGCTGGGAGGGCTGCCTGGGAGAGGTAGCTTGGGAGGGGTAGCCTGGGAGCGCTGCCTGGGAGGGGTAGGCTGGGAGGGGTAGGCTGGGAGGGGTAGGCTGGGAGGGCTGCCTGGGAAGGGTAGCCTGGGAGGGCTGCCTGGGAAGGGTAGGCTGGGAGGGGTAGGCTGGGAGGGATAGGCTGGGAGGGCTGCCTAGAAAGGGTAGGCTGGGAGGGGTAGGCTGGGAGCGTTGCCTAGGAGGGGTAGGATAAGAGGGCTGCCTAGGAAGGGTAGCCTAGGAGGACTGCCTAGGAGGGGTAGCCTGGGAAGGCTGCCTGGAAGGGTAGCCTGGGAGGGGTAGCCTGGGAGGGCTGCCTGGGAGGGCTGCCTAGAAGGGTAGCCTGGGAAGGGTAGCCTGGGAGGGCTGCCTGGGAAGGCCTATACCAAAAATAAATTTTTTAAATGCTCATAATATGGTATAGCCTGGGAAGTGTAGCCTAGTAGGGGTAGCCTGGGAGAGGTAACCTGGGAAGTATAGTCTAGGAGGGGTAGGAAAGGGTAGCCTTGGAGGGCTGCCTGGGAAGGGTAGGCCGGGAAGGGTAGGCTGGGAGGGCTGCCTGGGAGGGGTAGGCTGGGAGGGCTGCCTGGGAAGGGTAGGCTGGGAGGGCTGCCTGGGAAGGGTAGCCTGGGAGGGCTGCCTGGGAAGGATAGCCTGGGAGGGCTGCCTGGGAAGGGCAGGCTGGGAAGGCTGCCTGGGAAGGGTAGCCTGGGAGGGCTGCCTGGGAAGGGTAGCCTGGGAGGGCTGCCTGGGAGGGGTAGCCTGGGAAGGCTGCCTGGAAGGGTCGCCTGGGAGAGGTAGCCTGGGAGGGCTGCCTGGGAAGGGTAGGCTGGGAGGGGTAGGCTGGGAGCGCTGCCTGGGAGGGGTAGGCTGGGAGGGCTGCCTGGGAAGGGCAGGCTGGGAAGGCTGCCTGGGAAGGGTAGCCTGGGAGGGCTGCCTGTGAAGGGTAGGCCGGGAAGGGTAGGTTGGGAGGGCTGCCTGGGAGGGGTAGCCTGGGAGGGCTGCCTAGGAGGGGTAGCCTGGGAAGGCTGCCTGGAAAGGTAGCCTGGGAGGGGTAGCCTGGGAGGGCTGCCTGGGAGGGCTGCCTGGGAAGGGCAGGCTGGGAAGGCTGCCCGGGAAGGGTAGGCTGGGAGGGCTGCCTGGGAAGGGTAGCCTGGGAGGGCTACTTGGGAAGGGTAGGCCGGGAAGGGTAGGCTGGGAGGGCTGCCTGGGAGGGGTAGGCTGGAAGGGCTGCCTGGGAAAGGTAGCCTGGGAGAGGTAGGCTGGGAGGGGTGGGCTGGGAGGGGTAGGCTGGGAGCGCTGCCTGGGAGGGCTGCCTGGGAAGGATAGGCCGGGAAGGGTAGGCTGGGAGGGCTGCCTGGGAGGGGTAGCCTGGGAGGGCTGCCTAGGAGGGGTAGCCTGGGAAGGCTGCCTGGAAGGGTAGCCTGGGAGGGGTAGCCTGGGAGGGGTAGCCTGGGAGGGCTGCCTGGGAAGGGCAGGCTGGGAAGGCTGCCCGGGAAGGGTAGGCTGGGAGGGCTGCCTGGGAAGGGTAGGCTGGGAGGGCTGCCTGGGAAGAGTAGCCTGGGAGGGCTGCCTGGGAGGGGTAGCCTGGGAAGGCTGCCTGGGAAGGGCAGGCTGGGAGGGCTGCCTGGGAGAGGTAGCTTGGGAGGGGTAGCCTGGGAGCGCTGCCTGGGAGGGGTAGGCTGGGAGGGGTAGGCTGGGAGGGGTAGGCTGGGAGGGCTGCCTGGGAAGGGTAGCCTGGGAGGGCTGCCTGGGAAGGGTAGGCTGGGAGGGGTAGGCTGGGAGGGATAGGCTGGGAGGGCTGCCTAGAAAGGGTAGGCTGGGAGGGGTAGGCTGGGAGCGTTGCCTAGGAGGGGTAGGATAAGAGGGCTGCCTAGGAAGGGTAGCCTAGGAGGACTGCCTAGGAGGGGTAGCCTGGGAAGGCTGCCTGGAAGGGTAGCCTGGGAGGGGTAGCCTGGGAGGGCTGCCTGGGAGGGCTGCCTAGAAGGGTAGCCTGGGAAGGGTAGCCTGGGAGGGCTGCCTGGGAAGGCCTATACCAAAAATAAATTTTTTAAATGCTCATAATATGGTATACTAGAATTAGAACTAGAAATGTTTAATATAGGCCCTACAAGTATTTTACTAGGCCTAGCACTAGCAGTAGCACTAGCGACGGCAATTTTACCAGCCAATTAAATATTAGTTGGCTTTAGTAGGCCTTGTGAACATGATCTTTGAACACAGAACTTGTTCGCAACAGGCCTAAAGGCGGTCAGCGATCATGTTCAATTTGGCTTTATAAAGCGGCGTATCTGTCAACACGGGTGGGTGATTCTCATTCTCATGAGGTTTTTCAGAGGTTTCATTTCGAACAAATATTTTTGCACAAAATTTTTAATACCGTACAAAAATTGAAATCTTACTGAAATTTACAAATGAATACAAATTTTCTTTAGAAAATAGCTCGGAGGTTTTGGATTCTTTTTAATTTTGCTTCTGATTACGCGCGGAAATTATTTAACTGTTTTTATTGTAGCAAGAACGGAGGCAGGACACTAAATTTGACTTTGAGCCTTTACCGCCCAATCACAAGCTTGCACAGCTGCCCGCTTACTAGGCACACTCTAAAGCATAGCCAGTAACAGTTCGAGCTATGATTCAGCATTTATTGGACTCACCATCGAGCTAAGGCGATGAAATTCAGCTGATATAAAGTTACGAATATAAAGTATTGAACGAAACGAAAATATACGAGTATTATTACATTGCGATGCGATTACTTTGCTTTACTTAACACACGCCTCGAGTTGGCACCAATTTAAATTACGAAATTAAGGTGTACTACACTACCCCCCTCGCGAAAAAAACAATGTCCCCATTGCGCCGAAAATTGACAGTTCGAACAAAATCTACTTTATGAAAATATTTCTTTGACACAATACAAGTTGCGTTCAATGCACGCTCACAAGACGGACACTAAAGGATCGAATCGATCGCGTATAAGCAAAAGTAAAAAAACCAACTTCAAAAATAGCGGCAAAATTCTTCAACCACAGCAATTTAGGACTTCACCAATGCAATCTGAACATAACGCGGAACGAAAATGCTCGAGTCTAATTAATAGAATATCGGATGATGATCAACGCAAGTAGTATATACGGTACAAAATTGCCAGCAAACCCTTCTCATAATTCAATCAATTTTACCCTTTATCAGTGTGAAATGACTCGTTTTCCCTTCATTATCGCTCGTCTTCACTTCGCTCAACTCGCTTCGCTCATCCTCGCTTCATTTCGGTCAATCAACTCATTTCACACTTACAACGATTAATTCTCTTTGAATTATGAGAATACGCTCTCGTCGCTCGCTTTGGTTTGCTGGCAATTTTGTACCGTACCCAACACTTCCAACACTTCCAACTCTCCCCAACACACATAAACACTCTATAACCCGCCGACGCGCCGCAGGCGCGAAGAGTCTTTTTCTGTTACTAAAAATGAACCGAGTTTACACCTTTTCAGTTAGTGATACTTTTGAGACTGTTGCTAAAAATTCAGAGATAATAAAACAGCACATTTTGAATGGAATAATTGATGAAGTTTATTTAAAATATGACGATAAGCACGAACTAAAACTTTATCCCTTAGAGTTGGATGGTTTGTATGATTTAGAACAAGAGGGTGAGTTAATATTTCAACTTGGAGATTATTTAAATTCTGAGGATTGGGAGGTTAGATCAACAGATTCTGAATCAACAAATAGTTCTTATGAAACTAGTGATTCAGAGAGTCTGTAAAAAATGAACTATTACTCTGTAACAGAAACAACATTTATTGTTAAAAATATATATAAAAAATGAAGCTAAAGTATTCCTACATCGGAAATGTGCCAATTAATGAACATAATGAAAATTTAAGTTTGATAACAGTTGAACAAATGTCAATAATAATATTAGTAACAATAATAGTGATAATATTGTTTTTATTTGTTATAAAAAAATTATTACCATGTTGCCTCAAGTAATTATTATTTAAAAAATAAATTAGAAAATGAGCTCCAATTGTGTAAACAATTGTTCCAACACCTGTGACAGCACCAACCCAATAACAGCAGCAGCACCCTTTTTATTTGATAAACACAAAGATTGTAAAGAAAAAGATGTTAACCACCCAACTTAAACGAAATCCAATTCAAATATTATAATTTTTATTATTTTAATACTTTTACTTTTAATTTTTATGTTTATTATACCGTCAATATATATATATATATAAAACAACTAATCAGAAAAAATTACAAAATAATAGATTGAGTCAAAAAGAAGTAGAAAGAATATTTCTTTCAATCATACTAATATCAATTGCAACTATATTATCATTTCCACTACTTTGTATTATATTTATTTATTCTAAAAGGCGTTGTAAACGAAAAAAAGAACAACATGACCCCCTAGATTCATTAAAAGTCTAAATTTAACCTAACATTATCTGGTTCTCATAAAAAGAACCCAATATTTCTTCACCATCCTTATCAGCAATGATATAGGTTGTAGGGTTTTTATTTAAAATTTTACTAATAGTAAATTTTTCACTAATCTTCCAATATCCTTTTCTTCCCTTTTCAAACTTATCTTTCCATTTATAGATATAAACAGAATCACCAACCTTAAAAGGTTTCTTTTTATTTTTTTCAAGTTCTCCAAAATTAACTTTAACTTTTTCAGGATTGTTATAAGCTTGTTGAGGAGCCATCTTTATAGCTGAATGATATGAATTGTTATAATCTTTCACGACGTCTGGTAATATTTTTACCCACTTTTGGTTTCCATTCAAACTAAACTGAAACCACAATTTCTTACCTAAAGTTCGATTAAATCTTTCAATCAGTGCGTTTTTGCGTTCTCCATAAATAGAATAAATTTTATTAATATACTCCCCATTCGCGTCCTTTTTCCTTTCTTGTCTTTTTTCAAAATGATATAATTTATACATATGAGGATTGTAAAATTCCGTTCCTTCATCAACACACACTCTTTCACTTTTTTCTCCAAGGCTTTTAAAAGCAGCAGCAACCTCCTCTCCTTTTTTGGATTTTAAAGGAACAGCCCACGCATATCGAGTAAAACCATCCAGTATGGTTAAGATATATTTATATCCTCTATCGTTCGGCATTGACATCAAATCAGCATACCAAATTTCATTCTTTTTGAAGTTCATGATTTTTCTATAAAATTTAGGTTTTCGGTATTCTTTATGAAGAACCTTTGCCTCATCAGAACCTAGCCCACTACCACTTAACAACAAACACTCAACACAATTATTTCCACGTTGATTGTAATTAATTCCTAAACCAAATTTAACTTTAGACTGTAGAATCTTTTTAACCATCCACCTAGTTAATCTTTGGCTCACTGATAATCCTTGTAAATTATCTAATCCTTGAATCATTTTTTGATCTGCTTCATGTTTTAATTTTAATGCTTCCTCGGGTGAGTTCTTGTCAGCATCTCTGTATGCTAAGTCATGATAATATGTTAGCCAATCAATACCGTTAATGGGAATTGAATCGGCTTTTGGAGTACTGTCAGGATTTAATCTCAAATCCAATCGCGTCCCCGGTAGTTTGCCCTCAATCTTTCGAAAGAGGCTGGAGCACACCTTAAGCGGATAAATTACCGCCCACCTCCGTCTGCTCTCTGAACCTTCTCCATATCATATCAACCTATGACTTAGGAGCTTGGCTGCGCATTGACACCATCAGCCCATTGGGCTGCGGACTATGTCCGATGTCTTCAAGCTTGTTACCTTTGGGAAGAGGAGTTACCTCTGTTCCTTCAAAAGATTTCTCAATTGAAGTGGTACTTGAAGCTGTATGACGGGTTTCACGCAATTTGAAGATGTCGCCACAAATAGTGACTAGCAGTAGCTTTGCTTCTACCACTCAGGCCACGGGTTAACCTGTGAAGTTCATTGATGGTAGGTGTAACTCACCTGTATACCTCCCAGTAGTAAAGATTGGTGGTAAGCTTGTTAATCCTTTTTGTAAGTCTAAAAATCCTCCTTCAAATACTAATTGATTGCTCATTTTTAGTGACTAAAAAACAATTCTCTATCAATTTAATAATTTCTAAATATTGATCACCATATAAAAAATTTAAACCAAATTCCCCACTTAACAAAGTAACACCATTATCAAATACCTTTTGTACGGGGTTTTTAGTAGTATTATTAATTTAGTATTATTAGTAATATCAAATTCGGGATTAACATATTTAAATTCTAATAACTTTTGAATATTTCTAAATCTACTTGATGAATTATCTGTATTATCAGAAGATTTTAACTCTAACGCAATTTTTCTTTCGGTATGAATTAAATCAATTTTATTTACTTTTTCAAAACCAAAATGTTTAATAGCTAATAATTCATAAAGATATCCAAGTCTCATTTGAATTGTTTTAATACGGTTTGCAATTATTAATTCATCTTGAAATATTTTATTTAGTATTCTGTCAGAATCAACCTTATCACAAATAGGTTTACAAAGACAATCTTTTATCGTATTTTCCATTTTTTTTAAAAAATTTTTAAAATTTAAATTAATTCCTGTATGTCCTGCAGCTTTCGCAGCAGCTAAAACAAGTTTTCGCGGAGTTTTAAATCCTTCACCAACAGCTGGTTTGTTATTTATAGAATCAACAAACCTTTTATACAAACTAGTATTTTTAGCAGCTTTCACTCCCAACTCATCATAAAAAATTTTAGCACTTACTAATTCGTCCCTACTATATAAATCAGGGTTAAATCTTACCCTAGGGTTCATAATAATATTATATGCCCCACCCAATTCTCTATATAGCTCATTCCGATTTTTATCAATCCCACCAATTCGATAATTATCATTACCTAAATCTGTCACAGCAATACTACGTGGCGCATCTCTTGGAAATTGTTCAACTCCGCCCCTTTCTCCAGCCCTAATCTCTGCAACTCTCAATAGTGCTTGATCAACATCATAAGTAGGCGGCTCATCCAAAATTTCATCCTCTTTTGGCTCCGTATTCTTAGCAATTTTTTCAAGAAGGTCTTTATCTGTTTTTTCTAGTTCACTAATTTTCCCCGTTATAGGATTAACAAAAAGGGCAGCAAATTTCTCACCAGCTAGCTGTATTCCTAACTTTCTTTTTTGTAAGTTTCTAACAAAATCAGAATATCTTTGGTTCTCTTTATAAATCGCTAACTCTCCATCAACATCCATAAATTGACTCATTTTTTAACATAAAAAACTTTTTTAACTTTAAAAAATGGCCGAAACAAAAACCATATGGAGTGATAAATTTCATTTCAAAAAGCATCGCCAGTATATTAATGAGATCAGGGCAAGAGATATAAATTTTACTCAACCAACAAGCGATAATTCAAACAATTTTACTACGGGAACCATAACTTTTGACATCGGCGCAACCAACAGCATATTGGATATGAAAAATGCGTTTTTCCGCGTTAGATGGCTGTATACCAGAAATGATGGAACTGCTCTTGCAGCTGTTGATATTGCAGATCGTTCTGGTATTATTATAGAAAACGATTGGTTTTATAAATGTTTTTCACAAGCCCAACTAACAGTTAATGGAGCCGACGTTGAGACAGCATCAAACCCAGCAGAGATTAATGGAGTTTTGAAACATTTAAATTATACTTATTTATCAAAACAAGTTGGTGATAGTGTTGGATGGATGCCGGATAAGGGTAATGGACAAGCGGTAGTGTTCCCCAACGTACAAAACGCAGCTGGCGCAGATACCGCAGCTCTTATTGCTTATCTTAATACCAATATAGTTCCAGTTGTAACTACAATGACTAACACAAAAGATATTAACACTGGTTTTATAGATCGTCAGAATAAATTCCCAGTCGCGGTTTTAACCACAGCAACTGCATATGAACAGGACTTTTCAATCTTCCCACTATTTGGGTTCTTCTCACCAAATCGGGTATGGAAAGGATTAAAATTTGGTATTCAGTTGCAAATATCTGGTGGATATCAGCCTAGGATACTTTATGGAAATTCGATTTCAACCGATATAGCAGTTCGTATAGCTTCAATTCAATTAGCAGTACCAACTATTGAGGTAACAGCCCCACTTTTAAAACATATCAACGATCAGTTAATGCTTGATCAGGAAGTATTTTATTTGAATCGTCGGCACTTTATGCGAACTATTAATAACAATCAGGATTTTTTCCAGTGGCAGATAATGCCAACAAGCCGTCGGGTGAGATATATTTTTGTTTGGTTTAAGATAACAAATAGAAGGAGTAAAAGAGCAAACGGGGATTTATATTGGCTTCAATCAGGAGACGTAGCAGCACAGGCAGCCACCGCAACCGACAATGCGGTTTCAGCTATTAACGAGTTTAATGTCCAGGATATTCGCCTAGTGGTTGATGATCAATATTATCCAGTTGCAAGACCTCTTAATCTAAACATAGCAAATAATAATGTTAATGATTTTATAAAATATTATCAGGATTATGTCAAAAATGAAGCGTATGCTGTTCCTCAGTACACACCAACGGAGTTTCTAAACATTCACCCAATAGTTGTTTTTGATCTAACCGCACAGAAAGAAAATGTATCCAACGATGGTTTGAATTATATGTTGGAGATTAATAAAACCGGTAATCAGGCATTAGATGCCCACGTGTTGTTTCTAGAGGAATTTATGTCAATTGCTAAAGCAGACGGCACCATTGTTAAGGAAGCACCCATAGATAAAAAGTAGTTAAATTATATCCTTAAAAACGGTAAAAGCAAAACACGATAAGATATTTCCAAATGATCCTTTTCTTTGTTTAGTAATTGGTGGGTCTGGCAAAGGAAAAACCCACTTTGTTTATGACGTGTTAACAACCGACGGAATGTTAGACTATAATAATTTAATAATTTATACTAACAAACCCCGAATTAAATATTATGAATTTCTTAAACATGGATTAAAAAACAAATTAAAAAAAGATGTCTTGTTTAGAATGTTAAGAGCATATGAGCAATATGAGGATGATGACGAACCACGATTTAATCTAGCAGACATTGAGGATTTATGTAAAACAATGGCACAAGAGCCGGAAAATAATGCTAACAACCCCCCAACTGTTAAAATATCAACCCGATTATCCTATGATCAAATTCCAGAACATGATAAAACACTAATTATTTTTTACGATTGTATTAATGATGGCGATCAAGAATTGCAAAAAGAAATTTTTGTTAGTGGTAGAGGAGATGGAATTGGAGCATTTTATCTTACTCAATCCTTTAGAGAATTAGAATCGATTATAAAAAAGAACGCAAGTTGTTGTGTAATGTTTGATTTAGATAACTATGATCTACAAAATATACATGCGAGATTTAATCCTGGGTTGGATGTAAAACCATTCAAAAGCATGTGTAAAAAAATTTGGGATGATAGTCAATACAAACACATATATATCAACCCTAGGTTAGAAAGGAAAAATCGAATCTTAAAAGATCTGATACACTATAATGAGGACGAGGATGATCGGACGTAGTCCGCGAGCCACTGGCACGATTAAGGTAAGTTTCCCACTATAAAAATGGCTACAAATTTGGATACTATAAAACAATTGGTAGATCGAACGAGTTCAAAATTTAGTACAACCTTACAGTTTATAATGACAAGTAGTGAGCAGCGGATTCAATTGCGCGATCCGATAAAACTCGATCAAACCCTAAGTTATCAAGTTGGTTTGATACTATTTTCGGTTTTTAACATGCCCCAATTAATTAATTCAACAAATAATCAATTTAGATATTCTAAAGATTCAGGAAGATTCAGGAGCCAATTGGACAACATTTAGCGTTAATCCGGGTGCTTATAGCTATACCGATTTGAATGCTTATATAGAGGGAGAATTAACAGCTAATGGTGATTGGGTAGCAGGCGCAATTGTTATAGGGGTTGATTTACCATCTGGTAGATTCACACTATCCCTAGGATCCGGATATCAGGTTGATTTTACAATTGCATATTCACTCAGAACCATACTAGGATTTAATTCCCGAATAGTTACCACATCAAGCACCGGCGATACAGTGGGAAACATTGAGGGTGGAGTCAACACAATTAATATAACAACCGACATATCAAACGGTAGTTATATAACAGATGATAAAGGGGTTTTGGTTCAACGTGGGATTATTTATACAATCCCGTTTCTTGCGGTTCCAATTGGAGAGAAAATGATTGTTGCACCCCAAACCCCAATATATTATCCTTTAAATCAATATAGCGTTCAATCAATTTATATTAGGATCGTAGACGAAAGCGATAAGTTAATAAGTTTTGGCGGACAGTCAATAACAGTAATTTTAAGAATAAAACAGGTTTAACACTGTAAAAATGGGTAACAACACCGCTTTAAAAAAACAATCAGATAAAGTTCAAAAGGCAAAAGATAATTATGAAATAGAACTAACAAAATTTAAACAACTTCAAGCAGAAAAAATTCGAAAGGAGTTGTTAAAACCCACGGATACTAAACTAACTAAAACCAAGAGTTTTTCAGGAACATAAAATGACTATGAGTTGGGGCGAGTTCAAAAAAAGATATGGAACAGACACAACAAGCAATATTGAATTAACAAATTGGGCGAGACAATTAAAAATAAAACCATTTAGATGCGTTATGCGGGATGAGATAAAAGACTTACCAAGATATGGATCTTTCATTGTTAATATAGAAACGACAAAAGAAAATGGTGTTCATTGGTCAGCAGTTTATTCAAAACCTAAACTTGTTTATTTTTTTGATTCATATGCACTTCCTCCACTACAGGAAATAAAAGACAAATTTAATCATACTAAAAATCGTTTATGTGGAGATTATCACGAACAGTTTCAAACCTTTGACAAAAGTTATTGTGGACAAGCGGCGTTATATTTTTTATATCGACTTTCGAATGAAGCTCGTGTAAACCCAGAAGTATTTAAGACTATCATACAAAGTATGCGACCCTACGGGGCGATTTTAGACTCTATAAAATAGGCAGTAAAAAATGTTATTTTCTGGAACACCCTCATGGAATGGAACAACAAGTACTGGTGGTGGTACATCTGGCGGAATAAGTGTTACATTCGGAGATAACCGATATATTAATGAAGATGAAGGTTATAAAAAAACTGAAATTGATACTAAACTAAATTTAAAACGGAATGTTGCAGATTCCTATACCAAAACTCAAATCGACGATTCATTAAATCTGAAAAGAGATATAAGTGATTCCTATACCAAAACCGAAGTCGATAATTCATTAAATTTGAAACGCAATACAGCCGATTCCTATACCAAAACCGAAGTTGATAATTCATTAAATTTGAAACGCAATACCGCTGATTCATATACAAAACAGAAGTTGATAATGGGTTAAATTTAAAAAGAGATATAACTGATTCTTATTCTCGAACTGATTCTGATTCGCGTTATGTTCAAACCACCGCAACCGGAACCTTAGATATGGATAACAACCGAATTATAAATGTTTCAATTACAACTAGTAATTCGGTAGTTGATAAGAACTATGTCGATAATCAGGTTGCTAGTCGTAATGGTAATATTAATATGAATAATTTTAAATTAACAAATTTATTATTTGGGTCAGAGGACGCAGACTCGGTGACTCTAGGCCAAGTAAATGAGCGAGCTAATGCGACAGACGCCGATATTTTTGCCACACCGCTTACATCAAATACTTCAAATCCTGATGTTGTTCTTACAGCATCCGAAAATACCAACGATGCTTTTCGAGTTGGAGATGGAAGCCTTGCGACACAATGGTCACCAAATACCGGAACCACAACCAATATGGAAATTCAATTTGAATTTTTAGGATATAATCGAAGAATAAATGAATTAAGAATTACAGGCAGCCCAACAATTGATATCCCATCTGGATGGTCGGTGCGCGCAAAAAATGCTGCTGGCGACGCATGGACGGTATTAGGAACGTCGGGATCACCAATTCAAGCAACTTCATTTGCGTTAACTAATTTAACGGTTAATTTTTGGAAATATTATAGCGTTTTATTCCCAACTGGTGGGACAGTTACGCAACCTATCGAAGTTCGCTTAATACAATTATTTGAACACCGGGTTGAAATTCAAGATCTTAATTGGCCGAATCAAATACTTTCTGCAACCCCGCGAGCATACGTAGATCAGTTAGCAACCACAACTTCAAATGGTAGAATGTCTGCAGGTGATAAAAATAAATTGGATAATATTCCCGCGATTGATGCTGCATTATTCGAGACAGTAATTTGCAATTGGACTGGATATCAAAATCCAACAACCGCCGGAGATATATATCCAGTTGGTTCTTTAATTGGCGACGCTTCTTATATCGATTATCAAAATGGCGCTAGAATTACTCGTGAAACCTCAGGTGTAAGTGGTGCTTTACAATTCAATTTCACACATTTTCAAAATATATCGGCGTCTTTCTTTTTCCGAGTTGCTTATTCTACAGGAGGTGGTGCAGATGCCGTTTGGTTTTATGCATATTGTCACGAACGCCCAACAACCGAAAGTGGGGCAGGTTTAGCAACAGACGCCGGATTGATAGTTTTTGCAAGTGAGTGGCATGATAAATTTGGCCTACTTTGGAGTTCTAAAAAATCAGACGGATCAAGCCGCGCGGATGTTAATACTGACGCGGATCAAACGGTAGACTATGCAAATATTGATAACGGCGATTGGCATTTATTTGAAATTAATATTCTTAATCAAAGGGTTTGGTATCGATTAAATTCATACAATGTTTCAACAGATGCTTATACTCTAATTGGGCAAAATGTTTTACTTATGATAGTGTGAATTGGGGAACTTTAGATAAATCTGGAACCCTTATGGGTTTTGGTGGTCGAACCGGAGGATCGGATGCTGCACATTTTATTCGTGGCGCTGCCGTTTGTGGTAGCTCATCGTTTGGTTATGTTTTTCCATCTACTGGTTATTTAGAAAAACCACCCGTAGCAATATAGGGTGAGGACTTCGTCCGTCCGCCTGTGGCAATATAAAATATTTCTATATAAAATGGCTTTTAGTAGAACCCCATCGATGCGGCAAAATAATGTTATTATTCCCATTCCTAAACAAGAACCGATTATAAAAACTTTTAAATCTCATACCAAATTTTTATTTAGTACTGTGAATGTTTAGGATAATAAAAAGCTTCAAGAATTAATTAAACTATTAAAAAATCATATTATATTACAAGAGTTTTGGAAGATTGGATTTAAATGGGAGAAAAAAGAAAGAATAAGTCCGATACAATATCTATTGAGCTCAGGACAAATCCCCAAAGAGCGCGGGGAATTCATTTTGGTGCTATTAAAAATAGACGAAAATGTCAGTGTCTGAAGCAGATAAAAGGGAGCGGGACCATTTTAATCAGCGCAAGGGTCACATGTTAATTAATGTTGATCGAATAAATTATGATTATGATTTATATAGTAAAAAAGTAAGAAGAGTTTCAAACCATATCAGAAATATGGATTTTTTCAATATTGGTTTTGGAAGTTTATCGATGTTATGTGTAATCGTTTTAGGTATTTTACAGTCTGTTCCAACTCTTAATTTATCTCAATTATTTTTAGGTATTTCAATTGGTTCAATATCAGGTTTTGAATTAATCAGAAACTTATCAATACTTTTAGCTATTAAATTATATCTTAAAAAACGAAAGGAAAAATATAAGACCTATAAGACCCATATTATCTTTAACAAAATTTACTGCTGTACCTGCCAAATCAAAAAGCCCCTCACCTCGGTATTCAACTGGGTCTCCTACCTGCAATTCATTCAGATTTTGTATATGCGTAACGTGTGCCATTTTTGTCTATTTTTAGTAACAGAAAAAAGATTGTCTGCATTCCATTTAGACCAGATTTTAGACCAGATTTTTGAAAACGAAAACCAAAACGATAGCCTGGTTTCGTTTGGTCTAAAATCTGGTCTAAATGGAATGTTGGGTGGGTAGGTGAGCTGACTATAAATACGAGCTAGCTTCTATTCTTTCTCTACCAAAACTTCCAGACCCTTCGCGCCTGCGGCGCGTCGGCGGGTTATAGAGTGTTTATGTGTGTTGGGGAGAGTTGGAAGTGTTGGAAGTGTTGGGTACGGTACAAAATTGCCAGCAAACCAAAGCGAGCGACGAGAGCGTATTCTCATAATTCAAAGAGAATTAATCGTTGTAAGTGTGAAATGAGTTGATTGACCGAAATGAAGCGAGGATGAGCGAAGCGAGTTGAGCGAAGTGAAGACGAGCGATAATGAAGGGAAAACGAGTCATTTCACACTGATAAAGGGTAAAATTGATTGAATTATGAGAAGGGTTTGCTGGCCATTTTGTACCGTATATACTACTAACGCACATACCCTAACGGATGCTAAAAATTGAACAATTATGTCAATGCGGAATAAAAATGCAATATTCACTCCAACGCGAAAATTTTACAACTTTTTTTTGAATTTAGAAAATATTGTTGAAATCGAAAATAAATATTTTGATAGCAAAATGCGATTTAATATATAGGGGAATATATAAAGCACCGGGCTGGAACTCGGAAACCACAACTGATTAAAACTCGAAAAGACAGCGGATTTGAATCTTAAAAAACGAATTAGACGCAAAAAATACTCAGCCAAGTGACACGCAAAGGCAGCTCTGCTGGAACAGCGCACAAATGCACAACTCAAGCACAAACTGCGCAGGTCGCAGAAATCGTCAAAAAAGATTGTCAGACTCACACTAGGACCCAGCCATCGTCAAGAACTTCGCTGCTGCAGTCGCTGGTCGCCTCACTCCGCGCCGGGTCGGGAGCGCGGGGCTGGTGCGCACGTTTCAGCTTGTTTGCGTGGACCACCCGACCGGTGTCGCCGTCCTTGTAATCGATAGGACGAACCAGGTAGTTCACCGGCGACGTTCGCTGCAGCACCCGGAACGGGCCGGTCCAGGGCGCCTGGTGTTTCGGAGCCAGTCCAGTCGTCCTTGAAAGCGCCGCCGGCGGAACGAAAACCCATACGAGGTCGCCCACCCGGAATCTGCACCGCTTGGCCTTCCGGTCGTAGTACCGCCGCTGGCGTCGTTGTGCCGTCGCCATCAATCGCCGCACGGAGTCGTAGGCGCGAAGCAGCTGGTCGCGGTTGTTGGCGGCGAACTGGCCGACTGTCATTGGCGGCTCCGGTGGCCGGTAGACGACGTCAACTGGAAGCGTCATTTCCCGGCCAGTCAGCAGGCAGTGAGGAGTAAACCCGGTTGTAGCATTGACGCTGCTGCGGTAGGCCAGGAGACAATGCGGCAGCACTTCTTCCCAGTCCTCCGGCTGAACTGACTGCAGGTGGCAGCGGAGCATCTGGTGCAGAGTGCGGTGGAACCTTTCTACTAGGCCGTCGCACTGCGGATGGTAGCCGGATGTCCGCGTCTTCTGAATCTCCAGCAGCCGGCACAGGCTCCTGATGACCTTTCCGTCCACGGCCTTGCCACGGTCGGAGTGCAGAATGTGCGGGGCTCCGAAACGCGTCACCCAGTTGTCGAACAGTGCCTTGACGATGGTGGCCGCTTTCTCGTCGGGGAGTGGCACCAGCTCGACCCACTTGGTGAAGTAGTCGACAATGGTGAGCAGCCGATCGTTTCCCCGCCGTGACAGTCCAACTTTGACCACGTCGATGCCCACGCGCTGCATAGGAAATCCACTGGCCATAGTCTGCAGTGGAGCTCGGCGCTGACTCGGTGTCTTAGCGCGCTGGCACACTTGGCAGGACCTTACCGCTAGGCGAACGCTCTCCGCCATTTTCGGCCAGTAGCAACGCTGCTTGAGGGCTGCCAAGGTCTTGTCCTCGCCCAGATGCCCAAGCTCATGGACCTCCTCGATGAACTCCTGTCTGCAGCGCGGAATCACAGGCACCGGCTTGGACTTCACCAGCTTGTTCAGGGCGCCGTCGACGAAACACAGTTCGCCGATCTTCTGTGCCAGAATTAGGCTCTCAGGCGACAGTCGGTCACGTCTGCTGGCGCTGAACCTTGTCTTGCCGTTTGACAGCAGGCGAAACACCGGGCCGATGTCTAGATCACGGAGCTGCAGTTCACGCAGTGACTGAGACGCATCTGACAGCGCCTCGCCTTCCTTCGCTGATTTCGTCTTCGCTGGAGTCCTCGCTCTCGCTTGGCCGCGGTTGAAGCTGCTGCTTCCGCCTTGAGGTGCCCTGACGTTCCGGCTCGGCGTTGGTCTGGGCAGCCGCAGAGGTAGCCGGCGCTGGTTTGGTTGCGTTGGTTTGCACGGAGTTGACTCTGACTGTGTCGACCCGGCCAGCAGGCTCCGCTATTGGCACTGGCGCCTCGACCGTCGGCTCCGTCTGGCAGGCGGCTGTTGAAGTCTCGGCTGGCGCCACCGCTGTCGTCCCTGGCCGACACACTCGACACTGGCTGGTGCACTTTTGCTCTCGCCGAGAGAGGGCGTCTGCGTTGCCGTGTTGGCGGCCTCGGCGAAAGACGACCTTGAAGTTGAACTCATCGAGCAGCTGCAGTCATCTGGCCAGCTGGCCTTCGAGCTCTTTGAATGCCAGCAGATAAATGAGCGCCTGGTGATCCACTCGAACGGTGAAGGCGCGCGGCAGCAGGTAGCTCCGGAACTTCTTAACAAACTCGACAACAGCCAGGAGCTCGCGCCGCGTCACGCAGTAGTTGCGCTCAGCTCTTGACAGGGCGCGGCTGGCGTAGGCGATAACCCGCTCTTCGCTCGCCTGCACTTGCGACAGCACCGCGCCGATTGCGCAGTCACTTGCGTCGGTGTCGAGGATGAATTCGGAGCCCGACTCGCTCATGTCCGGGAACGCCAGGATCGGAGCTGACAGCAGCGCTTGCTTCAGCTGGTTGAAGGCCGCCTCGGCTTCTGGCGTCCACTCGAAGGGCGTCGGCAGTGTAAGGCGGCGCAGAGGCTCGGCGATCTTGGCGTATTCGCGCACAAATCTTCGGTAGTAGGAGGTCATGCCGAGGAAGCTCTTGACGTCCTTCGAGCTCCGGGGCACCGGCCAGTCCCGCACAGCCGCGGTTTTGCCCTCATCGACGGTGATGCCGGTCTTGCTGACGCGGTGGCCCAGGACTAACATGCTGGTATTTGCAAATCGGCACTTTGACGGCTTGAGGCGCAGGTTAAACTCGCGCAGTCGCTCCAGAACTGAACGCAGCCGATCGTTGTGCTGGCCGATGGTCTGGCTCATCATGATGACGTCGTCAATGAACACCAGACAGGCCTGCCACGTCAGTCCCCGGAGCACCAGCTGCATGAGCCGCTGAAAGGTGGCTGGTGCATTCCGTAGTCCGAACGGCATCACGTTGAATTCAAACAGGCCTTCATGGGACACAAATGCCGTCTTCTCCTTGTCCCGGTCATTCATCTCGACTTGCCAGTAGCCACTTTCGAGATCCAGCGCTGAGAAGTAGCTGTTTCCTTCGAGGGCATCCAGAGTGTCATCGATGCGGGGCATCGGGAATGCATCGGGCTTGGTCACCGCGTTCAGCAGGCGTTAGTCCAAACAAAATCTGGCCGACCCGTCCTTCTTGCGAACCAGAACTATCGGAGAAGCCCAAGGTGACGACGATGGTCGGACGACTCCCTTTGCCAGCATCTCGTTGACAAGCTCCTTCTGCTGTGCGATCGCTGTGGGAGCCAGCGCCGCAGTCCTTGGCGAATTGGCCTGGCGTCGCCTGTCTCGATCTTGTGCTTCAACAACTGCGTGCGGCCTGGGTTGCTGGGGCTCGCGAAGACGTCGCTGAACTCCAGCAGAAGTCGTTGAACTTGATGCCGCTCCTCGGTTGGTATGTCATCGGCTATTTGCACCTGGTCCTGCCAGGTCGTTGCAGTAGTCGGATCTGCCTCGCTGCCATCACCAGATCCTCCGGCTTGCAGATGCGCCAGGGCTCGGCCAGACAGCGGGTTGAAGTTGCCGACGATGTCGCCCTCCTTGATCTCGACTGTCTCATCTCTGGTGTTGATTACAGCAACCCCCATTCCGTGGTCAACCAGCTTGGACACGCTGCGGCCGATCATCACTTTGGCCGCCTTGCTGCCGCAGACAACGCCTGGTGCCTCCGAGTTCGTCCACGCTGCCGCGCTCGCTGGCCGCACCGGAATGATCCAGCCATCGCCTGGCTGCAGTCGAACCGTGGCTGCCGCTGCCAGCTTGCAAGTCTGGGCCGCCTGCCTGGATGTCCGCATTGGCAAGGTGACGCCGAGGCCGTTAAACTCGAGAATGCCTGATCTCAGGTGGATCGAAATGTCAAATTTGTTTAGGAAGTCGCAGCCCAGAATTACCGGTGCGCTGAGGCAGGTCACTGCCAGGAATCTGTGTCGAAAATGAAGCGGACCAAGAAAAAAACTTATCTCAATTTCGCCCAGCACTGTTGCTTGATTGCCGCCCACGCCATAGATGGTTGTTGAGCTGGGTCTCAGCTGCCGCCTGAGCCTGGCCGAGTGCACGATGTCGCCGTTGATGCAGGAGATCTCGGCACCGGTGTCGATCATGCACGGCCGGCGTTTTCTGAGCATGCGCGAGGTGATGAAGCGCACTTGGTCGGGCTGGCAGCTGGGGCGTGGGGGCTGGGCCGAACTGCTTAGTGCTGAGAGGGCCGGTGCTGGCCCATTGGACCAGCCCCCCCAACGTTTGGGCACCTCCGGCGGATGTGGCCAGGCTGATGGCAGCCGTAGCAGATGGGCACCGCCCTAGGCTGCTGCTGTTGATGTGCAGCGGCGTCAGCTGATCTCCATGGTGGCGCTGGGGCTGTCTGCGCTCGATGAGCCGCTGGCTGGTGATGTTGTGTCGTCTGTGGCCCATGCTGCGGTCGGGTTTCTGTCGGTGTTGACTGAGCTGGTGCCGCTGGAGCTGACGCCTCGGCGCTGTGGTGCTGCGACTGGGAATTCATTATCTGCCGGGTCTCGCGCACTTGCTGGGCATAGTGCAGGGCCTGATCCGGTGTAGTAAGAGGCAGCTGCATATTAAGCAGCCGCTCCGTCACGTAGTTGTCGTTCAGCCCTTGAATGAACCGCTCAAGCACAGTCTGCTGGCGACAGTCTTGAGCACCGAGCTCTGGGTAGGCCTTGAACGCGAGTCGCTGGAGGGCAGTCAGAAAATCCTCGAACCTCTCGTCCCTGCCCCGGCACAGCTGTGAAGCTCGCGCCGAAGTAGCGCAGTGCTGGTGGCACCGCCATGACGAGCGCGAAGGTGCTGCAGGAGATCTTCATAGCGGGCACCTGGCAGGAACTGCAGTGAAGTCCCAACGGGCTGTCCATGCTGCGCGCACAGTTGGTAGAGCCAGACCTCGTAGGTAGCGAATGCTGGTCCCAGGTAACTGCTGAGCGTGTTGATCTTGCTGTAGTCACTCAGTCCTTGGTGCCGGCTTAAATACGAAGACACTCGACCCAGAAAGTCATCGAACGGTTCGGATCCGTTGAAGGGCGCCGGCTTTGGCACCGACGGAAGCTGGATTGCTTGTTGATATACCGGTGCGCACAGGTTGCGGGCGCCAGCGCCAGGGTGAGTTCCGCCTTGGAGCAACGGAGCCCATGGTTCGGCCATACGGTGCACAGGTCTTGGTGGATGTGTCACTGCAGCTGCCGCAGCTACCGCGGAAGGCCTGGTGTCCAGCAGGAATGAGTCTCCCGTCTCCATGTAGTTCGTTGATGGTTGGCCGGGCCCGGGGGGCACTGGCACTTGAGACTGACAGCAGCGTGCTTCATCGACAGAGATTTGCACAGGATCGAGGTCACGAAGCTCTTGATAGCGCCGCCAGTTCGCCTCCCGTTCGGATTCTGGCTCACTGGTTGACGAAGAGGTGTAAGCCGTAGCCGCAGCGGTCGGACGTAAAATATCGCGATTTCTCAGTCTTAGCCGTTGAGGCTCTTCTGCCTCACGTTCTGACCACATGATGATCGATGACAGGTGCAACCTTCGGTCTTTTATTGCTATGAAGAAATTCGTCCTGGCGTGGTCGCCAAATGTAGCAAGAACGGAGGCAGGACACTAAATTTGACTTTGAGCCTTTACCGCCCAATCACAAGCTTGCACAGCTGCCCGCTTACTAGGCACACTAAAGCATAGCCAGTAACAGTTCGAGCTATGATTCAGCGTTTATTGGACTCACCATCGAGCTAAGGCGATGAAATTCAGCTGATATAAAGTTACGAATATAAAGTATTGAACGAAACGAAAATATACGAGTATTATTACATTGCGATTATTATTATTACTTTGCTTTACTTAACACACGCCTCGAGTTGGCACCAATTTAAATTACGAAATTAAGGTTACTTATACCGGTTAAAGTCAAAACTGGGGAGTCAGAAAATGTAGAAAAAAATTTGTTGTTTCAATTAGTAATTTTTTATACAATTTTTTATATTTCCGTTAAGTGGTCTCAAAAAACATTTTTAAAGCACAAAATACACCTCTTAATAAATTTCCTACCTATTTGTTAATCTTTACTTTTACGGAACTGTACGAACGCAGAATCAGAAACTAAATATGGTATTCTAAAAATAAATGTTTTATACAAACCCGTTAAAGTAGTTTTTATCTGAAAAAAATTAGGTAAATATTGCAATAGATATTTTTTAAATAACTATTAAGCTGGATTTTGTTAAACTGCTTACTTTGTTTACGTCGCGCCTGTTTGTGTTCTGAAATACTCTCTTTAATTTACGGTTAAAGTCAAAACTGGGGAGTCAGAAAATGTAGAAAAAAAATTGTTGTTTCAATTAGTAATTTTTTATACAATTTTTTATATTTCCGTTAAGTGGTCTCAAAAAACATTTTTAAAGCACAAAATACACCTCTTAATAAATTTCCTACCTATTTGTTAATCTTTACTTTTACGGAACTGTACGAACGCAGAATCAGAAACTAAATATAGTATTCTAAAAATAAATGTTTTATACAAACCCGTTAAAGTAGTTTTTATCTGAAAAAAATTAGGTAAATATTGCAATAGATATTTTTTAAATAAATATTAAGCTGGATTTTGTTAAACTGCTTACTTTGTTTACGTCGCGCCTGTTTGTGTTCTGAAATACTCTCGTTAATTTAGTTATCAGTTTCATGTTAATAAGTACTTTATTATTGATGTTTGGCCTGGTTCTTCTTACGGATGTGAAATATCAGCAAACTTTTTTGGATTGAATTAAATATGAGATTTAGATATTGATTACTGACTTCTGTATTTCAAGCATTGCAAACGTCTAGCATCAATTTTCTGCTTATCTAATTTATGAACAATAATCGATCGAGGATTCTAGATATATGCTTTATTTTATAAGCCACGGCTTATGAATGGGCAAATGACTCATGAGACTGAGGTTTAGATAATTTTACTGAATAGAATGACAAATAAATGTGTCTATCAAGTTTTTTTATAAAATAGCTTTATCCACCCACGCTCTTGTTTAACTATATTTTTGTTCTGAGGCATAATTTGCAGTCTAGTTCAGATTGCTATTTATATTTAACTGTCCGTGTCTTAGGCCTATTTGATTTTTTGCAAATGACGTAGTAATAAAAAATATAATGTAAATATAAAATTTTGTACAGCTTTACAGCTTAGAATTACTTCGAAACTGATATATGCTTTTTTTACAAAAGCCATTGGGCCTTAGCTAAGTGATAATCTACCTTATGATTACTGATAATGATACTGTTTATTATAGCCATCACTATGCACTTTTAAGTATATATATAATTTAAATTGCTAAATAATTAATAAGTAGCAAGTAAAACAGGTAATAACTTTTTTTAAACTTTAACTTTCTAGTTTCATATAATTTGCAATGTAAAAAGCTATATAAAATGTGACTTGCACTATTCTTTAAAATGTATAATTGCAATATGTTTTCATTTGCATTATTTGTTACATTTATTTCATTTAAAACTCACATTATGAGCTTTAAGAACTTAGAACATGTTAAAAGTTAAAAATGCAAAACCTGATATATTTGCTTTTTAAAAAATTAGAATATAGCATTATTTTATTATATATTTTATTGTTTACAAACTGGCTTTAAATGCCTAGCAGGAGTGTTTACTTTTATACTATTGTATATTTAATATACCAATAAATTCTTAACTTGCTTTAGTAGAAGTTTTTTAGACTTAAATGTAAGTAAAATATGTTAAATGTTTTTCACTTTAATGCATGCCATGCCAGGACTTCTTTGGGAGATCTTCTCAGCTGCATTTTATGATATGCCTTTCATTCTGAGCTCTAAACCTGAGGCCTTACTTAAACAATGAAACTGGTGGACTTGCTGTATGTTACCTTTACATTTGGTTGAGTGAGTCTAGTGCTTTCTCCATGAACCAACCTGATCTGTCTGAGCAACCTGTTGCAATGTTGGCGACTCCTGCACCTAGCAGACCACTTCTGCCCACAACTGGTTCAGGTGCTGCGCTGCTACTTTTGGATTCTGGCACCCAAGATTCTGGTGGCTATGTGGCCTACATTTTCTCTCAGACCACAAGACACACCTTTTTAGAACCTTATGTTTTATAGTGTATTTTATTGTATGGGCCTAGTGGCTATACCAAAAATCTTGTTTTGCATTTAAGTTAATAAAACTTCTGCTTCAGGAATTTATTACTTGTGCCTAAAAATTCTAAAACCTATTTCTGTTGCCTGTTCATCTCTTTCACTAAATCAAGAGGCAATAAGAGCTTCATTTAGAGCTCTGTGAGATTCACATTTGTATTGAAACTGTTTGGATAGGAGCATAACCATGCCCCCCACCCAGATATCTTTTTTACCCTTCTTGAGGTAGCCATATTGATTTTCTGTTCTGGTCTGTGCAGACTGCTCTATACGTCCATGGCCATAGATTAAAATATTTGAGCTGATGCTGCTTTATTAATAAAACTTTTTATTATCAGATCAATGTGTTTGGGAAGTCGTGTTTTAAATCGTTTCGCGCTTGTTCTTGCAGTCTATCAATTGTGGGTCTGTAAGCCAAGCATATACCCATAAACTAATACGTGGCTGCTGGCAGCCACACATCACAGGTACATAGCTGGTTGAGCTTAAAAAGCACTTATTAATTGTATAAGGAGTATGCTATAGTTAAAATAAAAGCATCCTAGCTTTCAAAGCTAGAACGTTACAATGCTACCACGCTGAAGAGGGCTCGTACTCTCATGCCAGAGCGAACGCAGAAAAGTTATACAAAAGAGGCCAAATTGCAACGTAAAAGTGAAAATAAGACAGCACATACTGCCAGTGTTCTCAAACTCTGCTCGAGCAGCTCAGATTGGCCCTGCTGAAACTGAAGTGCAGCATACTGCCAGACTGTGCTCAAAATCTGCTTGTGTCGAACAAAGCTGAGTGACAGAGTCCAACTTGCAGCGATGCGCCAGACTGGATTCTGATCGACTACCCGCCGAACATAAGAGGTGGGGTTCTCTACAATGGTTGTCAATTATGTCGACACAAGTTGTTGCTGCGTGTAGCGATTTGTAGCGATTTTTATTTTCATTCCGTTTCCGAACAGCTGAAAGGTACATCTGTGGAGATGAACATTTTATTATTAGAGAGATAATGAGTGAACGCTTTGTCTGTATTTTTTGCTGTCTTCTTTCTATTCCAATAGGATTCTAGCACCATGCAGATTTCAAGATATTAAATTATGAGTTCCAAGTTATTTAAGCATGATTACATAGTCTGTTACAATGCTATAACCTTCATGATGCCCCAAAATTATTGATCCTAGGTAAATCTGATGTCAGTTAAGCAGACCAATGAATTTAAAGTAAATTTAAAGTCAATCAGACCTGATTATTTGGTGTTAGTAAGTGAAATCTGATTAATCTGGTGATCTTAGACTAGAATTGCTAGTCATAAAAAATTTTAAGTGATGGTCAATAAAAAGATGTTTAAAGTAATTTTTACAAAATTTACCTCAACTTATTCAGTATGAAATAAGCATAATAACTATCATTAAAAATAACTAAAGTCTAATTCATTACAAATTATACATTAAATGGCAATAAAATTATATTAGGTTGTCCCTGCTGCAAAGCCAAAAAAATGCTTCTTTATAGGGTTCTTTGCAGTGCCTTGATGAAATGTCTAAGCTTTTCATTGTACATGCTCCACACAGTAGGCTTCCGGAGAAAAAAATCATGACAAAAACTAACATTTATGGCATTTAAGAGCCAACAAAGAGTACCATTTAGTAAAGAAAAAAATGCTTCAAGCTTAATAGGTGTGTAATAACATATTTCAATTCTAAAAGCTGGCAATTATTCATTTTGATGTAACAGACTACTGGAGAAAATCACTTTGTGCTCTCTAACTATTAAAAAGTATTTTTATATTGTTATAGAATGTTATACAATAAGTAATATATTAGGCTTTTTCAATAAAAAGCATCGATTTTATGCTAAATTATTTTCTAAAATGTAAAAGTGAATAATCCAATTGGATACATCAATTTAGATTAGTTTTTAACATATTCTCATATGAGCATATAGGTGGGATGTCATAACCAATGTTTACTACCAAAACGAAGAATATTCGAACTACAGTAAGGTTCATACAAATAAAGCATTACTCATGCATGCATTTAATGCGAATTAACTCAAAACTTTCACCATCTATATTAATTCCTACATTTTTAGCCCTTATTTGTAAATTATATAGAATTTTTTTCACACGTGTTTAACGTGGTTGAATTTCCGCCAAAAAAATTATCGCCGAAAAGGACATATTTTGTCTTTTAGAGGAGCGAAAAAGACTAATTTTACTTAGATTATAGTAAAATTATTTATAATTCACAGTTTAATGCAAGATTTAATTGGCCATACTCATTAGAAAACAGATACAATTTGGTATTAAAAAGTTTGAATGGTGTAAACTCGCGATGCCCTCGTTTTGACTTTGCCCCATACATTATGCGAAGTGGTAGGACCTGACACATTTTATGCCATGCCATTTTCATTGCTTCCTTTTCATTTCATAAGCGCAAAGTTGCGAATAGTCACAAGTGTGTGTTGTTCTATTTCAATGCATATTCGTAACTATCCTAATTTCTACTTGACCTGTCCATGTAAATAAAAACAGACTATTTACCAATACGAATTTCATATTGTTTTTGATTTGGTCTTAGGAAAGCTATCAATTTTTAAGCCAGACTAACTAAATTAAGACTAACGAGACCAAGTCAGTATTTTTTTCATCAAGTCAGTATCAGTCGCTATTTAATATGGATTGTTAGTCTAACTAACTAAAGGCCCTAAGTATTTTACTAGGCATCTATAATGTAAAATAGAATTATTTTATTTTCACTTATTTGATATTCTTTTTTATTTTACATCCATTATACTAAAAATTTTATTTTTCTATTTTCTAATATTAACTACTTTTACACCATCATCCTTAATCCTGACACACAATGCACATAAGATAAAAATTTATTACCTAAGCCTCTAATACTAGTAAATAATTCTCTTCACAAAGCTTTAAAAATGGCAATTTTTTATTTTACTGCTTTACCTCTACCTATAAAATTGAAAGCTTTATAATGATCTGAAATTTTTACATTTTCAATTTTAAATATAATTTATTAATAGCTTTATATTCAGTCATAATTTAAGTTGATATAGTTGAGTACAATTTCTATTATTCTTATACATTAGTAACTTACTTTAGTTTTTGTCTTTTTTATGCAAATATTCAAAGTAAATAGTAGCTTGCACTTATGTATGCCTAGTTATCACATTTTTATTCAATTTTTAATTTACTTTATAAGTAAACAAGCTGTTGAAACCCGCGGATTTTGAACCCGGGAAACTCCAATCCCCGGAACTATTTTTGCATGTATTGAGATTAAACTCAAACAAAAACATTTATTAGTTGGGATAGAGTTAAACATGAAATAGAGTACATTCGTGTAAAATTAGGATTTGAGGCAAACATTGATATTGTTGGCTGGGTGCTGCGCAGAATGTCAGGAAAACTCTGGCCTCTACCTCTGACTCTCCCTATGTCCCTTGCATTCTTTGAAACTTCTATCTTCTCTTCTGTTTTCTCACTTCTCTCTTTTTTCTTGTCTCTTCTCTCTCCTCTCATCTCTTCTTTCTTCTCTCCTCTGTCCCCTCTTCTTTTGTCTCTTCCCTCTATTCGCCCTAGTAACACACTTCGTCGCGGCAACGTCGCGTATTGGTCGCGTTGGGTCGCGAAAGTCGCGGCCTTTATTGGTGAAACTTTGACGTCGCGAAAACGTCGCGAAAACGTCGGAAATCAAAGTACCAAAAAACGTTGGAATTTAACTTAATCAACCTGTTATACCTTTGATCAGACAGTATATATCAACTGCAATATGTACTGCCTCTGAATTCAGTAGATGGAAATAGAAAATGGTAGCCATGTAAATGGCAGTGTGCATGAACAAAAAATCTTTATATGTTTAGAGCAATTAAAATAGTTGGAATTATTATATGTGCAGCAAAAAAACTTAGATGCCCCGAATATAGCGACAAACTTAGGCTGCGCTAGTTATTTATGAAACCTTTAATTGTTTAATTATTCAGTATCTAAGATACTAAAAATGACTTTTTTCAGAAGCACGTAATATAGTTCACTAAATTACGTAACAACTTATTTATATGCAAATTATTAGTGGTTTTAAAACCATATTTATTAACTTGGGTTGTTTTTTTTATGGGAGTTACTCTTTCGTGGCATGCGTTTGTTAAACTAACTGTTCCGTGTTTAGCAATTCAAAACCAACAGATGTAAAATAAGTTTCTTGAAGTCCAAGAATTCAAAGAATCGCCTTATTTTTGTTGTGATGACAGATGAATAACCGAATGCCGAATGCGTTCTTGGCTTGTGGATGCAATGCGCTTCAATTCATTTCATTTATATATTTGTATTTATATCTGAACAATCTATGTAGTCAAGGTAATTAATATATATTCTAAATAATGTCTATATCTTTTATTGAATTAAAACTGGATCGACTGGAACTCTGGAACGGCTATGCAACCCTACAACTACAACTACTACGGCGCACAGAAGAACTAACACCAAAACACAGCGCATTCGCGTTTGAAATACGATAGGAATTAGCATACAGTAAAACAATAGTAGTAAAGTACGTACAGTAAGAATCGCGGAAATAGAAACTCACTACTGAATAAATACTAACTAAATAATATTCAAGAATGCCGGACACATAATAAAAAGTGCGGAGATTTAATTGATACATAAAAATACTTTACACAGAGCGTCTCTCGGCGTGCCACTGTCACGATCAACCTGCAGTTGTCAGTGGACTCGTTGCGGACTGTGTGCTTAATAAATTGAATAGTATACGCTTAATTCCCAAGTGTTTAATCATCAGCAGGTTGAAGCATTCATGAGAGTTCAAGCAGACAACTGAAACAATTTAGTTATGTTTGAGTTTTTGCTGTTTTGAACAATTGCTTTGAATGAACCAGTATTTGTGCGCTATTATTCAGCATATTTTTCTTGACCTGGAATTTAGTGTGTAACGACACACAGAATATATCCTGTAAAATATTTTACATGTTTGACCAACACAATACCTTAAAGTGCAAGTGCAATCTTTTATGCTGGCTGCTAGGTGGCGAGTTAAAGTTTATAAGCAATTAGCATTTTAATTCAGTATAAGGGTATTATTTATCATGTGACCTCACTTTTCTAAATTTGCATAGGCCTATCATGTTTATGATAGAATTTTTGCACTTTTGGCCCCACCTTTGTGGCTTGAAGTCAATCTATATATCTATATCAATATTTATGGTATAACATTGTTAGTTGCAAATTTCATTAAATAATATTGTTTATTGTGCACAAAAAATTAAATTACTGAGTAATTCACAAAACTGGGATGCGTGCCCTGCATTCAGGATTCAGTGTCATCATATATTAAGTTGTTCCATCATATATTATATAAATGTTTATTGGCAAATATTATATTGGCAATCTTAAAATTTGAGACATTGGGACAAACATTTTTCTTTAAAATGCACATTTAAAAAAGTTATGCATAGAAATTGTCTTATCTTTATATTAGATGTTCAATTTACCAAAAAGTAGAAGAAAAGCTAAATATAGACAACATGAAGCCATCAGTATATTGGATATTAAAAATGACTGCTGCATTATTCTTAATTATACTTTGTTACAAAACAATAACATTTTTAAACTGCTTCAAAATATTCTGATATCTAAATAGAATTCAACAAAGAAGAACTCCCTAGTATTTTACAATCATTGTTTATGTTAGACTTTCTATAGAATAGTTTACTGTGTAAAATGCTAGTAATGTATCAAGTCTCTCTATATGATTTACAATTAAGTCAATATAAAGAAAGCAGCAGAATGACCATCTGCTTATATAGTCATTAACTTATATTGCAAAGCAAAGAGTAAAATTTTGATATTATTCAGATTTCTAATTATCAGATTAATTAAAGTTGCCTTTCATATTCAAAGATCTGCTTTAAAGCTCAATGTTCTTAGTGCTGTTAGCACCTCATTAATTAAATTAGTAATCACATTTCATTTCATTGTTTTATTTCATTTTGCAGCAATTTGATATTTGCTTTTCTTGGAATACTATATTGGCTAATTTTGTATAAGTGCCTGCTGACTTAAAAAGCTTTGTATTTGGAATAATTAATATCTAGCAAAATAGCAGTTTTATTCAACTTGCCAAATTGACACTGGTTCAAACTTTGTCATAGTTGAAACTAATCATCATATTGGTAAAATAATCCTACTGGTAAACTGCTCTAATCACAATCCAACTGGCTTAAAAATTACAATGTACAATGTATCAAAGAGAGCCCAACAACGAGGAATCAAAAGGAAAGTAAATGAATTTTTAACAGAACTAAAGGCTAGTTCAACAAGCACAGCACAAGAAGAATATGATAAAAACCCTCAACTAGATGCGTCAGAGCATGAGATCAGCACTTTTTTTGCTAGTGAAGGGATTCTTGATGAAACCAGCTACAATTATGATGATACCATTGGCGAATGCAGTGATGATGAGTTCTGTGACAATCAGCCAAAGACTGACATCGCCCAAGAAATCAGGAATTGGGCTGTCTTGTATAGAATTCCTGGCAATGCACTATCTGCACTATTAAAAATCCTTGTGAATTTTTTCCCATCCTTGCCATTGTCATCAAGAACTCTTCTCAAGACTCCAAGACACACAACATTCACTGCAATGGGCTCTGGAAAGTTCACTTACTTCTTCGGGTTGCAAGACCTTGTGAACCAAGTGCTGTCTTCATCTGAAAAGCCTCAGCTTCAAATCAACATTGATGGCCTACCAGTTGGAAGCAACTCGAATAAAGAATTTTGGCCAATTCAGGCTTCCATTGGAAAAGACCCGCCAGCTATAATAGGTCTGTACTGTGGAGAGCAAAAGCCACCTCTTGAGGAATATTTGAAGGATCTGATTGTTGAGCTGCAAGGTCTTGAAGACTGGTTCGACATCAAGTTCATATGCGACGCTCCAGCTCGTGCATTCATTAAATGCATCAAGGGACACGGCGGATATTCCTCATGCGAGCAGTGTACTGCTTATGGCAGATATGTTGGCCACGTAATTCTGGAAGACGTTGATGCCCCATTGCGCACGGATGACTCGTTCAGGCAACAGATTGATGAGGAGCACCATACCGGAACAAGCCCCCTGATGGCTTTGAAGATCAATATGATTACAGCTTTCCCACTGGACTACATGCATCTTGTATGTCTTGGGGTGATGAAGCGGCTGTTGTTGCAATGGGTTGGCGGTCGACTGCCAAATCGACTGTCTAATCAGCACGTATTGCAAATTTCTGGTCATATCCTGAATGTTGCCAATTTCATTCCATCGGAGTTTGCTCGAGAACCGAGACCACTGAGTGAATGCCGGCGTTGGAAAGCGACTGAATTCCGGTCATTTCTACTTTATTCAGGAAAAGTTGTACTGAAATCAGTTCTGCCCTCCAAGCTGTACAAGCATTTCTTGCTGCTGAGCGTCGCTATTTTCTGTCTTTGTAATCCTGAAAGGTGCATTCAGCTGGCAGATTATGCTGCAGAACTCCTTCGGATGTTTGTGTCCGACTGTGCAAAATTTACGGTGACAATTTCATGAGTCATAATGTGCATTGCCTGCTCCATCTACCATCCTGTGTCAAACACAACGGGTCTCTTGACAGTTTTTCTGCCTTCAAGTTCGAAAACAATATGCAATCCATCAAAGCAAAACTCAGAACCAGCAACTTACCATTCGAGCAAGTTTGCAACAGAATTCACGAAGAAAAAAGCATCAACGTGAATCGATCAGCCGCCAAGTCTACAAAATACATTGGCCTGCATTGGTCAGGTCCGTGTGATAAATAGGCAATTAGATAATAGCATGCACGGTAAGCAATTATTTAGGCCCTAGACAAACCTACTTGGAGCGCTCGGAGATTTTAAAGCTATTAATCCTAATCGCCTATCGCCGGTCGGCGAGTTCTACCAGTCTTCTCCAATAGCCGCAGATACAGTACAAGAAAATAAAGAACACGAGGAAACACAAACCGAAAGATTTAGAGAGTGATAATCCTATTTCAAGAATAACCAACTTGATTGACGGTTTAATTTGATTAGCCGATTTACAAGATTTAGACAAACGACGCGGATAACTAGAGTTGACAAAACGACAATAACGGTTAATAAATATGATTATATACGCACTGACAAGCGGATCTTAGCTTGAAGAAGAAAAAGGAGGCACCGAACACAGGACCACGGAGAAGACTCCTAACCCCTGGCCTAAGCCAGAACCTACTCTCAAACGAGAGCCCTGCCGAACCGACCGTTCAACGGAGTACCGACTAAGTTCTATCGGCACTGCCCTTCAGTGTAACACTGGGGCCCTCGGGGTCGAGGCCGCGTACTTGATCAGATCCGACAGTCTCTATCTAACCGCGCTTGATAGCGACGACTTCAGACAGGAATTTGCCGTAGACGTTACGCCACAAGACTACTGCGGTTGGGCGGGAACAAAGATACGGACCGGGGTGATGAAATCAAAACGCCTCAAAGCGCGAACCACAAGAGGAGGAAAAATCGGGCCACCGGCCGGGAACTGGACAAGACAAACCGGGGAAAAGGAGAGAAGCGAGATCCGATTGCCAAAACACACTTTCATATATAGTCAGAGTCACAACCCCTCAAAACTCCCCTCAAGCCGGGTGGTGGTCGTCTGGCCGGCCGCTTGCTTAAGCCGAATTGAACTGTGCCCGCGGCGCCGGGTAGAACTGAAACTTGCCGCGTGCCAGGGTCCAGGCCGGTTCTGATTGGCTGACCGCGCAAAGCTGGGGTTCGCAGACAAACTCAACCCTCCGCTGAGTCACCGATGGCGTCTGATTTCTAGCCTGTTTACGCAAAATTGATTCTAACTAACAAGGAAAAAAAGTACACCAAAAACGTATGACTAACTAAAGCAAAATAACAATTCAATAACAATATAGAAACTAATGCAGTCAATTTACAACAAAATACACGCAAAGATGCTCACACTACATCCGCTTCCGAATATTCCCCCTTCGTGCATTGAGCAGTACAGAGCGATCATTTCGAGCAGGTTCAGACTGTCCAGTGCCGTAAATGATTCCTTTATTGAATGCTCAGAAGGCTGCTACTATAGAATCGTGAATGTCCTGCAGGTGGAGAATGAGTCCAGCTTGGTGTGTCGCCGATTCAAAACCAAAGAGTCATTCTTCGCATACCCTGTTGAATCAGAAAAGATGGGCATCCATCTTGTGTCGAATTTAGATTTAGTTAACCTCTACACACTACGAATTACAGAGGTGAAGAGAAAGTTCTACGGACTGCCCGTCGACAACAAGGTTGTCCTCACACCCATGTTTCTGTAAAACATCGTTGCAGATGCACTTTTGCGTTGTGGAATTTGCGGACAAGTCAGTTGAATATGTCAGCGAGGCCTGGCTCGTAGGACGTACCCGCTGTTACTGGCCACCGATAACTGTAGCGAGGGCCATTAAGTTAAGGTCGAAGCACGCTGCACCGAATTCAGAATGGGAGCTACATGACATTAAAATTTTGTCGATGACAACCAACGAATGTACGGCACGCCGACGACTCAACCGGGCATCATGCGGCGCAGAAGAGCTGACAACCGATGCTGAGGCAACAGCCAACAGGAAGCGCACTCAACCGATCCGCTTAATCGATGGGCCTGCTCAGCAAAACAAAAAAAGAACAAAGACGGCAAGGATCGTGGCAGACTCAGATCTAGAGTCATGCGATGGATATGACGATGATGCTGATCTGCCACCTCCATTGCCAAATTTTCGTGAGTACGCACATTTGAAGTTCGATCTTTGAATTGGCTAAAACAAATTTGGGTAAATCAAATGTTTTAAAACTGTTCATTCTTCTGCAGCCCACATTAATGAGACGCCCCGAGCAGCGAGAGGCGGACGCGAAGAGTCAGTGGGATCGTCCAGCTGTGCAGCTGTTCTGTTTGAGGCAGCGCATTTGAATTCGTGCAGGCAGGATGACGCTGCGCAGCAGACGCAGACGCCGGCTGCTGCTGCCTACCCCGCTCAACAGTCGAACCAGACTCCCCTCTCGAATGCTTTGGGAATAACGCCGGCAAACAGGCCGCTCTCAGCTGTGCGACCTCCCGCTCCACCGTCAGCTGCTGCCTCCGCTGCCGCAAGTGAACCCAGACTGGCAGTTGCGCCAGATTGTGCTGCAGGCGCGAGCACGCGTAAGTGTTCACAGATTCATTTGAAATGCTGTTGTTGTGAGAACTAAAATCATGCACGTGTACACCAATGCCATTTTTGCTAAAGTACAAGAGCACTGTAGTGTGATACCCATGATGAAAATTCCCGCCTTGATGTTTCAGCATTCGAGAAGATTGTTATGAGGGAACTGGCAGCCATCCGTCAATACGTTGAACGGGTTGAACGCACGGTCTCCGCGATCGCGTCACGAAAGAGCGTCGCGGCTCCGAATCTGCCTGTCAACTTGCCGTGCTCGGCAGAAGACATGGCAGAACTAGTCCAGCATCTGGAAGAAAATCCAGCGGATGCAGAAGCGCTCGTGAGTGCATCGGCGTTCCTGTTTTTCTTCAATTCTTCTGTTGCGTGTAAAATAAAAAAAATTAGACAATTTTGCGTAACTGCTTCACTTGCATTACAGGAAGGACAGATGGCCTGCATTGGTGGCGGCAGCACCCAGGATGCAGTGCGTCGCATTTTGCGCCGGCTGCTGGCTCCGCCGGCTATGGCGAGTTTTAGTTTCGCAGGACGGCGAGAGAAAGCGGCGTTCAAGGACAGCATCCTGTGGACAATCGTGCGAGGTGCAACGCTACGCAGCGTCAAGGCGAAGGAGAAGGAGATAGAAGCCGCTGTAAAGGAGGTGCTAAAGCATGCAAATGACCCGAATCGCGCTCGTTAGCTTCATATTTGAGGTCCCCTGGCCGCGGGAAAAATCGGCTCCCGAGCCTTGTCAGTTTGTTTCGATTTATTCATGCAGAGTAGGCTGGAATGGAGAAACTTAGATATAGAAAAATGGGGCGGGAAATTAGCTCTTTCCCTACCTAGTCATCAGATCCCTCCCCACCAAAATTTTAGATTCTAAGACAAACAGGGGTCGCAAAAACCCGTTCTTTATACCAGTTTTCAGTAATTTTTAAAAAAAACGGTGAAAACGGTAAAACTGCTTTGTTGGCCTTTTTTGGCTTAAATTATTTCAAGTGTTATATTATTATGTGTTATATTATATTTATTTACTATATACTGGGCGTTTATTTGCCAATTAAATTGGCTGTTTATTCTAGGAAACAAAAAATTAATAAAATAATTAAATGCTGCGTTGCTCTCATTTTTCTCTACTCTAATTACTTTTATCTACTATAATTTTACTCTAATTACCATACATCGCTACGTTCTACTATTCATTACCCAGTTCCCAGTTGGTATTATGTTCCTTTTGTTTGCTATAGCTTTTATTATCTCTTATTGCATAAAATTGCGTACTATATTTTTCCAGCGGCTGACATATAGCTGTACAATCCTGGTGCGAGTCGACCTTCGCCAATAAAATATCACCCAGTATCTGATATAAGAAAGTTTATAGTAAAACCGGTAGGAAACTGGTAAAACTGCCTATTTTTTAGCATTTTGGCTTACATTATTGCAGGTATGCGTGCTCACGAGCGTGTATGTCAGTACGTGTGCATGACAAATTATCTTGGTGTGCAATTGCTGCTGTGAATTACAGCATTTAAACCTCATAAATTTTTAAACAGCATTTAACGTGGCGATCACCTCTGTGAAACTGCATTCAAATCAAGAAGTAAGAAAGTAACCGCGGCCAACTGTAAACTAGTCGCGTAAAGGTCGCGTAATGGTAATAACGTGACGTCGCAAAGTGAAGTGTACGCGACGTCGCGTGGCGCGACACTTGACCCCTTCCCGCGACGTAACTTTGCGACGTTTACGCGACGTTGCCGCGACGAAGTGTGTTACTAGGGTCGTTTCTCTCTCCTTTCCTCTCTTCTCTCTCGTCTCTGCTCTCTCATCTCTCCTTTCTCCTCTTTTATCTCTTCTCATTTCTCTCTGCTCTCTCCTCTCTCTTCTCTCTCTGCTCTCTACTCTCTCTTCCCTCTCCTCTCCTCTCTTCTCACTCATTACATTACCCTCTCTCAACACTTCCCTCATCTCTCCTCTCTCCTTTCTCTTCTCTTCTCTCCACTCTCTCCTCTCGTCTCTTCCATCGTTTCTTTCCTTACCTCTCTTCTCTCTCATCTTTGCTCTATTATCTTTCCTTTCTCTTCTTTTATATTTTCTCTCTTATCTCTTCTCATTTCTCTCTCTCTCTCTCTCTCTCTCTCTCTCTCTCTCTCTCTCTCTCTCTCTCTCTCTCTCATCTCTCTGCTCTCTCCTGTCTCATCTCTCTTCTCCTCTCTAATCTCTTCCCTCTTTCCTCTCCTCTCTCGTCCTTCCCCTCTTTCCCCTGTCTTCTCGATTCTCTCCCTCCCCTCCTCTCTCCTCACTCACTTCTCTCTCCCTTTGTCTCACCTCTCATCTCTCATCTCTTATTTCTTATCTCTCCTCTTTTCTCTGTCATCTGTCATCTTTACTCTCTTATACTCGTATGCTCTCTCACCTCTCTCCTTTGTACTCTTCTCTTTCCCCTCTTTTGACTCCTCTCTTTCCTTTCTCCTTTCTCCTTTCTCCTCTTCTCTTCTCTTCTCTTCTCTCCCCTCTTCTATACTTTCTCCCTCTCTTGTCTTCTCTCTTTTCTCTCCACTCTCCTCTCTCCTCTCATATATCGTCTGTTCACTCTCATCTGTCTCACCCCCTCTCTTCTGTCATCTCTACTCTCCTCTCTCCTGTGTACTCTTCTCTTTCCCCTCTTCTGACTCCCCTCTTTCCTTACTCCTCTCTTCTCTTCCCTCTTCTTTACTCTCTCCACTCTATTCTCTTCTCTTGTCTCTCGTCTCTCTGCACTCTGCTCTCTCCTCCTTCATCTCTTATCTCTACTCTCTCATCTCTCCTTTTCTCTCTCTTATCTCTACAATCTAATTTCTTTCCTCTCTCCTCCTCTTCCCTTTACTCTATCTCTCCTTTCTCCTCTTTTCTTTCTCTCTCTCTCTCTCTCTCTCTCTCTCTCTCTCTCTCTCTCTCTCTCTCTCTCTGTCGCTCTCTCTCTCTCGCTCTCTCTCTCTCTCTCTCTCTCTCTCTCATCTTTATCTCCTCTCTTCTCACTCCTCCCTCCCCCTCTCTCCCCCTCTTATCTCCTCTCCTCGATCCTTTCTAATCTCTCCTCTCGATCCTCTCCTCTCTACTCTCCTCTCTCATCGATCCTGTCTTATCTCTCCCCTCTTTTCTCTCCCTCTTCTCACCTCTACTCTTTCCTCTCTCTTCTCTCTCCCCTACTCTCGCTTTTTCCTCGCATATTCTCTGCTCTCTCCTCACCCCCTCGTATCTCTTGTTATCTTCTATTATTTCTCTTATTCCCCTCTCGCCTCTCCTTCTCTTTCTAATAGTCTATTCCTTCTCCTTTCCACTCTTATCTGGCCCGCAGCAGTGCTGCCACTACCTGCGTTTTTACGTTTTTTTAGCTCTGGCTCTGCGTTATGCGATAATTTTTTCACCAGACGTAATATCTGCGTTTTTTATTATTTACACCGTACCCATCCTTTTTCATGATTATAAATAATAAGCCCAGTTGGCAGTCAAATTTTGACTATGTTTCATACTTGTCTTTTTAATTTTAAGTAACGTTTTTAGCATCTAGCAGTCAGCACAGTGATCATTTGTTTTATTTAATGCTGTCACTCTCACTTAAAGCACGAATTAATTAATCCTTTCGATGACAGCCAGCTGCGAGTCGGCGAGGAGACTCAAATTCTACTCCGCGACCCAGGAAGACGAGAATCTCAAAACGCACTATTCTTTCTTAAGGTTCGTGCATTCTATCAAGCCTTTGCTGCCTACCTAGCAACTGAACTTCCATTTAGGAAGTTCATTCTACGGCGCCTGCAAGTTCTCAATCCAGGCAAACTGCTTGACGAAGAGAGTCCCGACCTTGCTGTTGCGCTGGCCAAGCAGCTGCCAACAGTAATACGCCAGAACGAACTTGACTCTCTTTGTCAAGAAGTTCAGCAGCTGCGTCTTCAAGGGCACCTTGTCGAAAGCTACCTAGCACCAGCACTTTTCTGGCGTCAGGTCGCCAATAAGAAGAACATCTTCGACGAGCCAGCGTTCCCCTTGATGACTAAGTTAGCACAAGCTGTCATGACCTTCTTCCCCGCCAATGCCGATCCAGAACGTGCTATAGGGAAGTCAAGTGACATCGATGATAATTCAAAGCAAAACGCAATGGCTGACACCACTCGTCTAGCTCATCTTCGAGTTCATAGCTTCCTTTGCTCAACTCAGCAACTGTGCAACGATGCGAACATCAGTCGGAACCTGATTGATCTCGGGATCAAAGCACGAGCCAAGTATTTCGCCCACCAGGCAGAAAAGAAAAAGCGTAAGGCAACAGAAAAGGCTCAGGCAGCTGCTGCAGCGCAAGCGGCCAAGGATGCTGAGGCAGCAAAGCGCGAAATGCAGCGCCTAGAGCAAGCAACGAAGATTCGCCAGCGAGAGATGGCTGCTCATGACCTCGAGCAGGAAGCCAATCGAAAGGTCACCGAAGCAGAGTTGGCGCTGCAGAAGGTCGCTGAGCACCTAAAGCAAGCGCAGCGTGAGCGGGAGGCTGCCCAGAAAGCCAAAATGGCAGTGGAAAAGAACCGCCAAATGCTAGACCAACGTGCTTTTGATGGGGGCGGAGCTACGAAGCGCAAGTCCTCTAGTCAAGCCAATGTGGACCAAGAATCCATCGCCGAGAAGCTTCCACCAGCAAGAAGCCCTGTGACCATGACAATGTAGTACAATAAATTGATCTGACTGTCTATGACGGATAAACTTTCACATTGTTCTTTAAGTACAAGCAACTTTTTAGCAATCAATTTTTTATTAAAGTCAATTCATTACAGCTATTTTTTACCGTTCATTATTCTACTGCACTGTGTTGTGTTTTTTGTTTGTTGTGTTGCCTATCTGGAATCAAGGAAAAAATTAAATAGAAAATCCGAATTTAGCGTTAAAAATTTCTACATTCAAATATCTTTTAGTGACGGGAGGTAAAAACAATCATAATTTTAAAATGCGTTTTTTTCCTTGTGCGTTAATTTTTTTACAATATAGAGTGGCAGCACTGGCCCGCAGCCATGAGCTTGATTCTTTATCTGGCCTTTGAGGTAAAAATCTGCCGATCCCTGCTTCGAAAGCCAGTTTTTGGGACGTAGTTGTTATCATTTCTCATGCTTTAATCACGTCACCTTTCTGGCCAATTAGTAGCCCTGAGAGGAATCTCCAGCTCCACGAACACCACCACAGTCTGCAGCAGTCTAACAACCAAGGACATACGCATTTCTTAGGAGCCATTTAAATTTTAAAGTACCTTATGCGAAACTTAATGTTAAAAGTTTCATGGTGTAACTAATTTAGTAGGATTGCATCGTAATCAGTTATTTATTAATTTTTCGCTATTTTTACAAATACGCTCGTACAAACCATCCCGCTGCCCGCATCGCCTTGGTTTGCCGCTGCTGCAGACTGTCCATACAGAGGACAGTGGTTTGAATCTCTCACTAAACTGTCAAGGCTAAACTTAGCCTCTCCACGCGCGGGGGTGCAGAGAAGGCTATTAAAAAGTTATTCCAAAACACTGTACATTTGCTATGTACATTCAGCCCTATCGCCTGACCCTTCGTCTGGCTCTGGGGCAATGAGTGAGTGAGGGGTCTACGACAATTGACTGCCACAATTTGACTGCCACAATTTGACTGCGGTCAATTTGACTGCGGACGGGTGCCACAATGCCGCAGTCAAATTGTGGCAGTCAATTGTCGTGCACCCGTGAGTGAGTGGCACAAACAACAGAAAAAGCAGACAAACTTCACATGCTTACAGTTTCTTTTTCGATTGAGTTACAGAGTTGAAACTTTACATTTAGATAGAGAATGAGTCAATGAAGAATTGTGTCAAGTTTAAAGTCAATCGCTTTACGTGGAGCAAACTTATGGCAGCTGAAAGTTAGTCAATTTTGAAACCCCTTTTACACATCTGGGCCCAGATTGGGAAAAAGAGGCAGGCGGGCGGAGGTTGGGGTGGTTGCTACGCTGAAAAAAACAGCCTAACTTTAAAAGTGCACAGCACCGCTCAGGATTAACTTTGAGACTCGAAATTTTACATGATTGTGCAAAAATAGTTGCAGATTGTCTGTGTCAAATTTGAAGAGAATCGGTAGAAGTGGAGCGGCGCTATAGAGAATTAAGTGAAAATGGAAAATTGTCTACACACAGACAGACAGAGTTTTGATTTTTATATGTAGAGACGAGTGGAACTCCTCCTTCGGAGGAGAAAGGGGAAGAACTCCCATCACCGGAATTCCATTCCTTGAAATATCCATCAACTGAAATTCCATGTCTTGAATCCCATCTTCCAAATCGTCTCCAAATTCTTTACAAAATCTTTGAAAGACCATAGCTCAAAGACTCTCACGTCTCTCATATCTCCTCTCTCTTCTATTCGCTATTATCGTGACTCTCTTCTCTCTCCTCTCTCTCATCTCATCTCTACCCCTACTCCCTTATTTATCTCTTCTCCCTCGTCTTTCGTCTGTACCCTCTCCTGTCTCTTGTCTCCTCTCTTCTCTCATATATCTCCTCTTCACTTCTGTCTCCTGTCTCCTCTCTTCTCTCATATATCTCCTCTTCACTTCTGTCTCCTGTCTCCTCTCTTCTCTCTTATCTCTCCCTCTTCTCTCCTCTCTCATATGTCATCTCTCCTTACTTATCTATCGTCTCTCTTAACCCTCTCTCTCTTCTCTTTTCTCTCCTATCTGCTTCTCATTTCTCATATCTCATATACGCTCTCACACTCTACTTTCTTGTCTCCCATCTTTCTTTCCTCCTTACCACTATCCCCTGTCTCTTCTCTTCTCTCTTTTCTATCCTCTCCATTCTCTCTTCTCTCCTCTCCTTTCTCCTTTCATCTTCTCCCCTCTCTTCTCTAATCTCTAATCTCTTCTCTCTTATGTTCTCACTCATCTCTTTTCTCATCGCATCTCTCATCTCTCCTCTCCTCACTACTTTCCTTCTCTTAACTCTCTTATCTCTGATCTTTCATCTCTTTCCTCTCTCCTCTCTCTCTTCTCCTCTCGCTTCTCTCTCTCCTCTCTCTCCTCTCATCTATACTACCTTATTTATATCTTCTCCCTGGTCTTTCGTCTCTACTCTCTCCTGTCTCATTTCTCCCCTCTTTTCTCCTCTCTTCTCTCTCCCCTCCTCTCTCATCTCTCATCCCTCATCTCACTCCTTCTTTCTTATCTACTCTCCCCTCTTTTCTATGTACGCTCTTATCCCTCATCTCTATTCTCTCTCCTATCATCTCTCTTGTCTCCCTCTGCTATCTCATATCTCCCCTCTCGTCTCCTCTCTCCTCTTCTCTTCTCTCTCCTTCGTTCCCGCCTTACTCCCCTCTTCTCTCCCATCTGTCATGTCTAATCTCTCGTCTCATTTCTACTCTGTTTTCTATAATCTCATCTCATCTCTCTTCTCTTTTCATTCTTCTCTTTACTCTCTTCTCTGACTGATTGAAGATGCCAATTCCATCAAGATCCTCTCCGCGAAGCAGAAAAATCCTGTCCGTGCAACTGAAAACCATCGAAATCCTCTCCGTGAAACTGGACTCCTTCGAAATCCTCTCCTTGAAACTTAAATCCATCAAAATGGTCTCCATAAAACAGAAATCAATCATAAATTATCTCCGCGAAACAGAAATCCTCTCCGTGAAGCTGAACATCATCGAAATCCTCTCCGTGAAACTGACCATCATCGAAGTCCTTTCCACGAAACTGAACACCATCGAAATCCTCTCCACGAAACTGAACACCATCGAAATCCTCTCCACGAAACTGAACACCATCGAAATCCTCTCCACGAAACTGAACACCATCGAAATCCTCTCCACGAAACTGAACACCATCGAAATCCTCTCCACGAAACAGAAATCCTCTTCGTCAAAATTAAAACATTGAAATCGTCTCCGCTAAACTGGACTCAATCGATTTTTTTCCGTCAAACAACTCAACTCTCCGGATTCATTGGTTAGGGTTAGGGTTAGGGTTAGGGTTAGAACTACGCACAGCTTCGTGTTAAAAGGCACTGATAAAAATATTAAAATAATTGAATCAATTCATTGCGCAACTGATTTCACAGTCAGTCAGTCAATCTAAATCAACCCTCCAATACACAGCAGCAGTGAGAAGTTGAACCCTCCCCCCAACTTTATATATTACGTCTCGCAAAACTGATTACAATTTTTGCAAAAAGTTAAAAGTATGGGAATAGTTTTCCCAATGAAAAGCTTTTAGTTTTCATATATAAAGCAAACAACTTATATCCTCGAACTCTGCGTTGCAAGATCTTTCCAGCAATATAAGTTTCTCCTATCAAAGTTTAAAACTCGAGGAACAGTTAGCGTTTGAAACTTAACGATTTCCCGACTGCTTGCTAGAGAAGCTCGCAATTCATTGAATTTCACTGCTAAGCTAATACACAGGGATGCCTATGGAGAAAAAAGGCGCCAATAATAAAACCAATTGAATCTCGACACAGTCCTGATTCCTATCTATCTGTTTACACTGTACAACTGCTATGTACACTCAGCCCAAGCCCAACCCCCCTTTCTGGGGGAAGCATTAAATTTAACTGAACCCCCCCCCAACACGCGGGGGGTTTTATTTCCACTTGCACCCACCACCCCTCAATACACAGCGGCCCGCGGGCGGAGGTTGGGGTGGCTATTTTTACAAACTGGCTGCAGCCCCAAGCAGAGTGGCCAAAAAAGGTTATTGGGGGTTAAAAAAGCAGTTTTCTGCTTTTTTAGGGATGTTAAAATTGGAAAATTAAAAATTAAAAAAGCCTAAAGCCTGCTCCGGAAAATTTGCAGTTTTCCCATATAAGTTTCAACGCTGACTTGGCAGAATTCTAGGAGCTCACTTGCTACATACATACATACAGACAGACAAACATCGCACCAGTTTTAGTATAAGGACGAGGCCAACTCCTCCTTTGGAGAAGAAAGGGGAAGAACTCCCATCACCGGAATTCTGAAGGGGAAGAACTCCCATCAGCTGAAATTTCATGAATTGAATCCCATCTTCCAAATCATCTCCAAATCCTCTACAATCTATCAACTCCCATCTCTCATCTCTTGCGCCCTGCGCTCTGATTTTTTTTTTACTCTCTTCTTTCTCCTCACTAATTACTCCTCTCTACACTTTCATCTCTCTCATCTCTGATCTTTCATCTCTCTTCTCCCTCCTCTCTCCCTTCTCTCGCTTCTCTCTCTCCTCTATTCCTAATCTTCTCGCTTATCTCTTCTCTCTCTTTTCTCATCTCTACTCCCTTATTTATCTCTTCTCCCTCGTCTTTCGTCTGTACCCTCTCCTGTCTACTCTCCTATCTTCTCTCTTATCTCTCCCCTTTTCTCTCCTCTCTCATATCTCATCTCTACTCACTTATCTATTGTCTCCGCTCTACTTTCTCTCTTCCCTTTTCTCTCTTCTCTCTTGTCTCCTCTCCTCTCTTTTCTCTCCTCTCCATTCTCTCTTCTCTCCTCTCATCTCCCCTCATCTCTTCTCTAATCTCGAATCTCTCCTCTCTCATATCTCTTCTCTACTCACTTATCTATTCTCTCTCCTCTGCTCCCCTTTTACACTTTCCTATATGCTCTCACTCTCATCCTCTCCTTTCTTATCTCCTGTTTTTTACACTCCTTTCTACCACCTGTCTCCTCTCGTTTCTCTCCTCTCTGCACTCACATCTTTACCCTCTTCTTTCTCCTCACTACTTTCTTCTCTTAAATCTCTGATCTTTCATCTCTCTCCTCTCACCTCTCACCTATCTCCTCTGTTTCCTCTCTTCTATTGCCTCTGTACGCTCTTATCCCTCATCTATTCTCTCTCTCCTATCATCTCTCTTGTCTCCCTTTGCTATCTCATATCTCCCCTCTCATCTCCTCTCTTCTCTTCTCTCCTTCGTCCCCGCCTTACTCCCCTCTTCTCTCCCATCTGTCATGTCTAATCTCTCCACTCATTTCTACTCTGTTTTCTACCATATCATCTCTCTTCTCTTTTCATTCTTCTCTTTACTCTCTTCTCTGACTGATTGAAGATGCCAAATCCATCAAGATTCTCTCCGCGAAGCAGAAATCCTGTCCGTGCATTTGAACACTATCGAAATCCTCTCCACAAAACAGAAATTCTCTCTGTTAGGGTTAGGGTTAGAAATTAGAACTACGCACAGCTTCGTGTTAAAAGGCACTGATAAAAATATTGAACTAATTGAATGAATTCATTGCGCAACCGATTTCACAGTCAGTCAGTATCAGTCTCAGTTAAAGTTAACAAAAACATTGCGCAATCTAAATCAACCCTCCAATACACAGCAGCAGTGAGAAGTTGAACCCTCCCCCCAACTTTCTCTATTACGTCTCGCAAAACTAAGTACAATCTTTGCAGAAAGTTAAAAGTATGGAAATGGTTTTTTAAATGCTGTGCTTTTTCTTTTCATATATAAAGTAAACAACTTATATCCCCGAACTCAGCGTTGCAAGATCTTTCCAGCAATATAAGTGTCTCCTCTCAAAGTTTAAAACTCGAGGAACAGTTAGCGTTTGAAATTTACCATTTCCCGACTGCTTGCTAGAGAAGCTCGCAATTCATTGAATTTCACTGCCAAGCTAATACACAGGGCTGCCTATGGAGAAAAAAAGGCGCCGATAATAAAACAAAATGAATCTCGACACAGTCTATCTATTTACACTGTACAACTGATATGTACACTCAGCCCAAGCCCAACCCCCGTTCTGGGGGAAGCATTAAATTTAACTCAACCCCCCCAACACGCGGGGGTTTTTTTGCATTGAACGCAGAACACGCGCACCCACCACCCCTCAATACACAGCGGCCCGCGGGCGGAGGTTGGGGTGGCTATTTTTACAAACTGGCTGAAGCCCCAGGCAGAGTGACCAAAGAAGCTTTTTTAGGGATGTTAAAATGAGAAAATTAAAAATTAAAATAGCCTAAAGCCTGCTCCGAAAAATTTGCAGTTTTCCCATATAAGTTTTGACGTTGACTTGGCAGAATTGTAGGAGCTCACTTACAACATACAGACAAACAACACGTGAGTTTTAGTATATTGACGATGACGAGTGGAACTCCTCCTTCGGATGAGAAAAGGGAAGAACTCCCATCACCGGAATACCATTCCCTGAAATCCATCAGCTGAAACTCCATGACTTGAATCCCATCTTCCAAATAATCTCCAAATCCTCTGTAAAGCCTTTTTGCTCTCCTCTTTGCCCTTTCTTCTCTACAGTGTAGTCTCTTATCTCTTCTCTCTAATCTGCTTTCCATCTCTAGTCTTTCATCTCTGCTCTCCCTTCTTTGCTATGTTATATCTAGTCTCTCCTCTCAACTCTACTCCCTTATGTATCTCTTCTCCCTCGTCTTTCGTCTGTACCCTCTCCTGTCTCTTGTCTCCTCTCTTCTCTCATATCTCTCCTCTTCACTTCTGTCTCCTGTCTCCTCTCTTCTCTCTTATCTCTCCCTCTTCTCCCCTCTGTCATATGTCATCTTTACTCACTTATCTATCGTCTTTCTTTACCCTCCCTCTCCTCTCTGCTCTCATTTCTCATATCTCATATACGCTCTCACACTCTACTTTCTTGTCTTCCATCTTTCTTTCCTCCTTTCCACTATCCCCTGTCTCTTCTCTTCTCTCTTTTCTCCTCTCCTTTCTCCTTTCATCTTCTTCCCTCTCTTCTCTAATCTCTAATCTCTTCTCTCTTATGTTCTCACGCATCTCTTCTCATCACATCTCTCATCTCTCCTCTCCTCACTACTTTCCTTCTCTTAACTCTCTCATATCTGATCTTCCATCTCTCTCCTCTCTCCTCTCTCTCTTCTCCTTTCGCTTCTCTCTCCTTTCTCTCCTCTCATCTCTACTATCTTCTCCCTGGTCTTTCGTCTCTACTCTCTCCTGTCTCCTTTCTCCCCTCTTTTCTCCTCTCTTCTCTCTCATGTCTTCCCTCCTCTCTCATCCCTCATCCCCTCATCTCACTCTTTCTTTCTCCTCTTCTCTCCCCTCTCTTCTATTTCCTCTGTACGCTCTTATCCCTTATCTATTCTCTCTCCTATTATCTCTCTTGTATCCCTTTGCTATCTCATATCTCCCCTCTCATCTCCTCTCTCCTCTTCTCTTCTCTCTCCTTCGTTCCCGCCTTACTTCCCTCTTCTCTCCTATCTGTCATGTCTAATCCATATACTAAAAATGAGTTGTTTGTTTGTACGCAATCGATTATCTCCCAAATGGCTGAACCGATTTTGTTCGAATTTGCACTGTTCGATCAGAAATTTTCCCGGGACGGTACATGCATCTTGGCTAAGAAATTGCTAAATGCTAAAGGGATTAAATATTCGAAAAACATGCTTTTTTGCAAAGGTCAAGCAAACTTTTCGACTTGAAATGCATTGTAAGAATGCTAGAGAAAAAACTGACTGACTGAATTCCGATTGTGATAAAGATTGCATCACAACAAGTTGAAAACAGTGCCGAACAAATGCACACAAAACTTGAATGAAATTGCGTAACCATATTGCCAACTTAAATTGAGACTGATTCTGGCTGACTGAGAAATTGATTATGTCATAATTTTTTACTCCAATTGACTTGCTGTAAGAATTGAATTATAAGGGCCACAATTCATGTTCTCCAATTGAAAAGAGATAGCCAAGATGCGAACAGACTGGACTGCTACTGTAGCGACCTGGGTTCGAATCTTAGTAGTGCAAAAAAGATTTTTTTAATTAAAACACCTAAAAAACACAAAACTACTAAACATAAAAGAAGCGCAATGTGAAACATAGAAGAGCCACCATGTCGAACATTAAAGAGCCACCATGTCGAACATAAAAGAGCCAACATGTCAAACATAAAGAGCCACCATGTCAAACATTAAAGAGCCACCATGTCGAACATTAAAGAGCCACCATGTCGAACATAAAAGAGCCAATATGTCAAACATAAAGAGCCACCATGTCAAACATTTAAGAGCCACCATGTAAAACATTAAAGAGCCACCATGTCAAACATAAAAGAGCCAACATGTCAAACATAAAGAGCCACCATGTCAAACATTTAAGAGCCACCATGTAAAACATTAAAGAGCCACCATGTCAAACATTTAAGAGCCACCATTTGAAACATTAAAGAGTCACCATGTCAAACATAAAAGAGCCAACATGTCAAACATAAAGAGCCACCATGTCAAACATTTAGGAGCCACCATGTCAAACATTAAAGAGCCACCATGTCAAACATTTAAGAGCCACCATGTTAAACATTAAAGAGCCACAATGTAGAATATTAAAGAGCTACCATGTCAAACATTTAAGAGCCACCATGTCAAACATTTAAGAGCCACCATGTCAAACATTTAAGAGCCACCATGTCAAACCTAAAAGAGCCACCATGTCGAACATAAAAGAGCTATACCATGAAAAACATTAAAGAGCCACTTTCTCGAACATTAAAGAGCCACCATGTCAAACATTTAAGAGCCACCATGTCAAACATTTAAGAGCCACCATGTCAAACATTTAAGAGCCACCATGTCAAACCTAAAAGAGCCACAATGTCGAACATAAAAGAGCTATACCATGAAAAACATTAAAGAGCCACTTTCTCGAACATTAAAGAGCCACCATGTCAAACATTTAAGAGCCACCATGTCAATTATATATGTGTCTTTATGTCAAACATTAAAGAGCCACCATTTCGAACATTAAGGAGCCACCATGTCAAACATTTAAAAGCCACCTTGTCAAACATTAAATAGCCACTTTGTCGAACATTAAAGAGCCACTGTGTCAAACATAAAAGAGCCACTGTTTCAAACAAGAGCCACCAGGTTAAACATTAAAGAGCCACCATGTCAAACAATAAAGAGGCACCATGTCAAACATAAAAGAGCCACCATGTAAAACATAAAAGAGCCACCATGTCTGACATTAAAAAGCCATCGTTTCAAACATAAAACAGTTGCCATGTAGAACATAAAACAGGCACCATGTCAAACATAAAATTTACACAATTTCAAACATAAAAGTAAGCGAATTTTAAAGGAGCCACTATAATGCTAAGGAAATTGTCGCACTAGCTACTTATTGTCTGGTGGATGCTTGCTATTTGGGGATGCTATCTATGTAGGGGATGCTTGCTATCTGGCGGATGCTTGCTATCTGGGGGATGCTTGCTATCTAGGGGATGCTTGCTATCCGGGGGTTGCTTGTAATCTGGAGGATGCTTGCTATCTGGGGGATGCTTGCTGTCTTGGGATGTAAGAATTGAGTTATAAGGACAGCAATTCATGTTCTCCAATTGAAAAGAGATAGCCTAGATGCGAACAGACTGAACTGCTAATGTAGCGACCTGGGTTCCAATATTAGTAGTGCAAAAAGATTTTTTTATTAAAACACCTTAAAAACCAAAAATGTTACACATAAAAGAAGCGCAATGTCAAACATAAAAGTCGCACCATGTCAAACATAAAAGAGTCACCATGTCAAACATAAAAAAGCCACCATGTAAGACATAAAAGAGCCACCATGAAAGATATAAAGGAGCCACCATGTAAGACATAGAGCCACCATGTCGAAGATTAAAGTGCTACCATGTCAAACATAGAAGAGCCAACATGTCAAACATTAAAGAGCTGTTATGTCAAACACAAAAGAGCCACCATGTCAAACATTAAAGAGACACCATGTCAAACATTAAAGAAACACCATGTCAAACATGAAAGAGCCACCATGTCAAACATTAAAGAGCCACCATGTCAAACATTAAAGAGCCATCATGTCGAACATAAAATAGCCACTATGTCGAACATAAAAGAGCCACCATGTCAAACATATACGTGACTCCATGTCAAACATTAAAGAGCCACCTCGTCGAACATAAAAGAGCCACCATGTCAAACATACACGTGACTCCATGTCCAACATTTTAGAGCCGCCATGTCAAACAATAAAGAGCCACAATGTTAAACATAAAAAAGCTACAAAGTCAGACATATGCGTGACTCCATGTCAAACAGTAAAGAGCCACCATGTCAAACATTAAAGTGACTGCATGTCAAACATTAAAGAGCCACCATGTCAAACAATAAAGAGCCACAATGTCAAAAATAAAAGAGCCAACACGTCAAACATATACGTGACTCCATGTCAAACATTAAAGAGCAACCATTTCGAACATAAAAGAGCCACCATGTCAAACATCTACGTGACTCCATGTCAAACATTAAACATACAAGAGAGACAACATGCCACACAATGAAGCCACTATGTCAAACATATACGTGAGTGCATGTCAAACATTAAAGAGCAACCATTTCGAACATAAAAGAGCCACCATGTCAAACATCAATGTGACTCCATGTCAAACATTAAAAATACAAGAAAGACAACATGCCACACATAAGGGAGCCACTATGTCAAACATATACGTGACTGCATGTCAAACATTAAAGAGCAACCATTTCAAACATAAAAGAGCCACCATGTCAAACATCTATGTGACTCCATGTCAAACATTAAACATACAAGAAAGACAACATGCCACACATGTGTGTGTGTGTGTGTATGTGTGTGTGTGATCGATTTTAGCAAAAACGGCTCAACCGATTTTGTTCGAACTTGCACTATTCGATCAGAAATTTTCCTGGTACGGTACATGCATCTTGGCTAAGAAACTGCTCAATATTAAAGGGATTAAATATTCGAAAAACATGCTTTTTTGCAAAGGTCAAGCAGCTATTTCGACTTGAAACGCACTGTAAAAATGCTAGAGAAAAAACTGACTGACTGAATTCCGATTGTGATAAAGATTGCATCACAACAAGTTGAAAACAGTGCCGAACAAATGCACACAAAACTTGAATGTCAAACATTAAAGAGCCATCATGTCGAACATAAAATAGCCACTATGTCGAACATAAAAGAGCCACCATGTCAAACATATACGTGACTCCATGTCAAACATTAAAGAGCCACCTCGTCGAACATAAAAGAGCCACCATGTCAAACATACACGTGACTCCATGTCCAACATTTTAGAGCCGCCATGTCAAACAATAAAGAGCCACAATGTTAAACATAAAAAAGCTACAAAGTCAGACATATGCGTGACTCCATGTCAAACAGTAAAGAGCCACCATGTCAAACATACACGTGACTGCATGTCAAACATTAAAGAGCCACCATGTCAAACAATAAAGAGCCACAATGTCAAAAATAAAAGAGCCAACACGTCAAACATATACGTGACTCCATGTCAAACATTAAAGAGCAACCATTTCGAACATAAAAGAGCCACCATGTCAAACATCTACGTGACTCCATGTCAAACATTAAACATACAAGAGAGACAACATGCCACACAATGAAGCCACTATGTCAAACATATACGTGAGTGCATGTCAAACATTAAAGAGCAACCATTTCGAACATAAAAGAGCCACCATGTCAAACATCAATGTGACTCCATGTCAAACATTAAAAATACAAGAAAGACAACATGCCACACATAAGGGAGCCACTATGTCAAACATATACGTGACTGCATGTCAAACATTAAAGAGCAACCATTTCAAACATAAAAGAGCCACCATGTCAAACATCTATGTGACTCCATGTCAAACATTAAACATACAAGAAAGACAACATGCCACACATAAGGGAGCCACTATGTCAAACATATACGTGACTGCATGTCAAACATTAAAGAGCAACCATTTCGAACATAAAAGAGCCACCATGTCAAACATCTATGTGACTCCATGTCAAACATTAAAAATACAAGAAAGACAACATGCCACACATAAGGGAGCCACTATGTCAAACATATACGCGACTCCATGTCAAACATTAATCATAAAAGAGACACCATGCCACACATAAGGGAGCCACCATGTCGAGCATATACGTGAATCCATGTCAAATATTAAAGAGCCACCATGTCGAACATAACAGAGACACAATTTCAAACGTAAAAGGGCCGCCATGTCAAACATAGAAGAGTCACCATGTCAAACATTAAAGTGCTACCATGTCAAACATTAAAGTGCTACCATGCCAAACATAAAAGAGCCACCATGTCAAACATTAAAGTGCTACCATGTCAAACATAGAAGAGGCACCATGTCAAACATAGAAGAGCCACCATTTCAAACATAAAAGAGACACAGTTTCAAACATAAAAAGAAGTGTCATGCCAAACAAAATGGAGCCTCTATAAAGCTAAGGAAATTGTTGCACTAGCTACTTGTTCTCTGGTGGACGAGATAAGAAAACTGTTATGGCACAAGATGAGAAAACTATCATTGCACGAGACGAGAAAACTGTAATTTCATTAGATGAGAAAACTATTATTGCATTAGCTTAGACGACTATTATTGCACAGGATGAGAAAACTATGATTGAACTAGGGGGATCATTTTAAAACCGACTGAGGGATCATTGCAAACCTGACTGGGGGATCATTGCAAACCTGATTGGGGTATTGTTGGTAGATTCTTAGAAACCGATTCTGCAATGTGGATTACCAATTTTATAAATAAATGGTACGAAAGTTTTCTAAGTGTACTCATACTTTAAGACACCATGCTTATTGTTACCAATGACGCCATACTAATCGCTACCAGAATTTAAATAAATCTCTTGCTCTTGCTCTTTCTTATCGGCCGCCCCGAAGGGGGGCACTAGATTGCTAGTCTCTCCACTCATTTCTACTCTGTTTTCTACCATATCATCTCTCTTCTCTTTTCGCTCTTCTCTTTACTCTCTTCTCTGACTGATTGAAGATGCTAAATCCATCAAGATCCTCTCCGCGAAGCAGAAATCCTGTCCGTGCAACTGAAAACCATCGAAATCCTCTCCGTGAAACTGGACTCCTTCGAAATCCTCTCCTTAAAACTGAACACCATCGAAATCCTCTCCACGAAACAGAAATCCTCTCCGTCAGAATTAAAACATTGAAATCGTCTCCGCTAAACTTGACTTAATCGAATTTTTTCCGTCAAACAACTCAACTCGCCAGATTCATTAGGGTTAGGGTTAGGGTTTGTTGAAGTTTGCTTCTTTTAATTAAGTATATTTTATCAGTTTGAACAAAAAAAATACACAAGATGAAAAATTGAGCAGTTTGGGGGGCACTTAAAGTATTAGCGTATTTGCGATATGAACTAACAACCATAGATATATCGGTACGATACTGTATTGAATATTTATTGAACTTTCTAGAAAGGGATACGCACAGCTATTTGCATTAACAATATTAATCAATATTATGTATCTGACAATTACTATATAAAGTACTAAAAGTACGAGCTATATACTATAAACAACACTCCCACTTAATTGTCAGAAACTTATCATTGGAAGATTTAAGTTAATCGCGGTAGATTACTCAGTAGTCTCTGATATTAAAAATGGATGACAATGACATTAGTTACTTCAGTTACTCCAGTTACTTCAATTCATATCCATACACTTAATACCAAGCATTGATCGCAGATTTTCAAACTGATGCCTGGGAATTGGCTTTGTTAGAATGTCCGCCAGCATTTCCTTTGTCGGACAGTATTCCAGTTTCACAGTACCAGCTTGAATAGCATCTCGAATAAAATGATAGCGGATGTCAATATGCTTTGTCCGCTTGTGTCGAATCGGATTTTTTGACATTGCAATGGCTCCTTGATTGTCTTCCTTAATTACAGTTGACCCAGTGACATTGGCACCCAAATCGCTTACAAGTCGACGAAGCCATATTGCCTCCTGTGTCGCAGACGCAAGGGCCATGTACTCAGCTTCTGTCGTTGACAACGCCACCGTGGTTTGCTTTTGACTTAACCATGTTACTGCTCCACCGGCCATAATGAAAACACTTCCAGTGACTGAGCGTCTGCTATCCAAGTCCGACGCCCAATCAGCGTCTGAGTAGCCAATGATCTCGTTACTTCCAGACTTCTCATATTTCAGAACGACGTCCGATGAGCCTTTCAGGTATCGAAGAATTCTCTTGGCAGCGGTGAGATGAGCCTCAGTTGGTTTGGAATTGAATTTCGATACTGCTCCCACTGCTTGAGCAATGTCTGGCCGTGTAGCGATCGCTGCGTACAATAGGCTGCCTACAATTGATTGATAGGCCTTTGGATCCACGAATTTGCTGTAGCCATCGTTTTCAACGAGCTTGACGCTTGAATCCATTGGGGTTGTGGCTGGGTTTGCTTCCAACATTTTAAACTTCTTCAGTAGTTGCATAATGTATTGCTTCTGATGAAGTTGAAGAAATCGTCTCTCTGAGTCAATCACTATTGTCACTCCTAAACAGTAATGAAGCTCTCCCATATCTTTCATCTTGAATCGTCGAGTGAATTCCTCCTTGATACTCTGCATTTCATCCATAGTATCAGTAGCCATCACCAAGTCGTCAACATAAACCGCAATGATTGACGTGTTTCCAAGTTTGCGAGTGAACACACATGGGTCTGTTCCACTTTCCTTGAATCCAATCGAGATTAGGTAATCACAGAGGGTCTTGTTCCAACACCGGGGTGATTGCTTTAGACCATATAGCGATCTTTTCAGCTTGCAGACTAAATTCTCTTCGTCGCATTTAACGTATCCGGGTGGTTGATCCATGAAGATTTCTTCTGTTAAATGTCCGTTTAGAAATGCAGTGACCACATCCATTTGATGAATGTGCATTTCTCGTTGAGTTGCGAATGCCAGTATAGTACGGATTGATGAGAATCTTACCACAGGAGAAAACGTCTCGTCATAATCCACTCCAGGTTGTTGAGAATACCCTTTGGAAACCAGGCGTCCTTTGAATCGTTCAATGTTTCCGCAGCTGTCATGCTTCACTTTGAATACCCACTTGCAGCCAACAGTCTTTCGTCCTTCTGGAAAAGGAACTAATTCCCACGTATCATTTTCTATCAGAGAGTTGTATTCCGAGTCTGTTGCTTCTTTCCATTCCTTCGCATTGTCACAACTCCAAGCCTCGTCAATCGATCTGGGTTCCAAAATCTCCATGGCTCGAAAAGCACGATGTTGTGGCTCTGTTGTACTTAGGCTAGCTACTTCGAAGTTCTCATTGTATTGAAAACGCTCTGGGGTTTTCCTTTGTCGCGTGGTCGTTGGCAGAATTTGTTGGATTTCAGTTTCAATTTCTTCATTCGGAGTTGTTCGGCTGTTGTGCTCGTCGAGGTTGACTTCCATATGTGAATTTATCTTTTCATTGTTCTGCTGGAAATCATTCAACTTTCCGAAGTCTCCCTCATTGAAGATGACATCGTAACGAACAACTGTTTTCCTAGTTCTTTCGTCAAACAATCTGTAGCCCTTTTGATTGTCACTGTAGCCAACGAACCTTAGCTTGGTAGTCTTCTTATCAAGTTTTTGTCTCTCTACTGTAGGAATGTGAGCATAAGCTACACAGCCAAACGTTCGAAGATGTGAGATGTTTGGCTTTCGTCCACACCATCTTTCGTAGGGTGTCATCATTGGCGCTACCGAGTTCGTCGGGACTCTGTTGCGGATATACGCGGCTGTGTTGATGGCTTCTGCCCAATAAGCATTGCTAAGACCAGCATGAGTTATCATTGTTCTAGCAGATTCGATGGAGTACGGTTCATTCTTTCAGCAACACCGTTCTGTTCTGGTGTGTGGGCTACCGAAATTTCGTGTCGAATTCCTTTTGCAAGTAAAAACGCAGAAAATTCTTTGGACATGTACTCTCCTCCACCATCAGTTCGGAGAACTTTTATTGTTTTTTCAGTCTCATTTGTCACCTGCGCTTCGAATTCCTTAAACTTCTGGAAGACTTCAGACTTAGTCTTCAGAAAATAGACCTTCACAATGCGAGAGAAGTCATCGATGAAAGTCGCAAAAAATCGATTCCCGCCAAACGACTGCGTCTGCATTGGTCCACAAATGTCACTGTGCACAAGTTGCAGTACTTCTGATAAGCGAATTTCTCCCACTGATTTGTGATTCTTTCGATGCGCCTTTCCTTCAACGCACGCTTCACAGAAATTCATATCACTCACAATGGAAGTGTCAGTACCCTCGACGTACCTTTTCTTGAATAGTTGTTCGAGTTGATTTCTGTGGAGATGTCCTAGACGATGATGCCACAAATTGGCAGTTTCGAGCTCTGACTTTGTAGTCGTTACTGCAGCTGTAGCTAAGTTGCAATCTACATCACACTCAAGTTGATACAATCGATCAACTAGTGTTCCAAAGCCTACTAGCTTCCCTGTTTGGTTTCGAATCCAGCACCTAGTGTGACCAAACTGAATGACATTGTTCTTAAGTGTAGCCGCACGTACACTGAACAGATTGCAGGCTAGTCTAGGTACGAAAAGTACAGATCCAAGTACTGCGTTAGAACGCTCACCACCAGGGAGTCTCGTGACGATGTTCACTCGTCCAGTTCCGTAAGCTTGAACTGTTCGCCCGTCTCCGAGCCCTACATTTTCCGGTTCATCGAATTCAGTGTAGTCTTTTAGAGCATTCCTTTGACAGGTCATATGTCTTGTCGCACCAGAGTCAATTATCCACCGTGCAGTTGTGTCCTGAGGACCAGTTTCTTCAGAGGTAAGAAATGTAGCGGCACTATCGGCTATCTCGTTGTCCAGGTTCGGATTCGAATGACTCGTACTTTCTGCAGTTTTAGCTTTATGCAGAGTCGATTTTGAGTTTTGCTGCCTGTTGCTCACGTTGAACCTGCACTCTCTACTGAAGTGTCCTTCCTTGCCACATGTTTAGCACTTAATTGGTCTGCGTCCCTTAAATTTGTCAACACGAAGAGCAGATTCCGAATCACGGGATTCGTATTTCATAGTTTCACTTCGTTTCATTTCTTCATTAAGCAGTGCTTGTTGAACCGTCAGCAAAGTCAGCTCCTCTTCCTTTTGGGTCTCCAGAGCCGTAACCAGATGACTGTAGCTGTCAGGTAGACTGCTAAGAAGAATCACAACCTGGTCTTCGTCAGACACAGCAGCATTAATGGACGCCAGCTTGTCAGTTAACTCCTTCAGACAGCGAATGTGCTCCTGAACTGGAGTCCCATCAGTCATCTGCAGTCTAAATAGTTTTTTCTTCAAAAACAACTTGTTGGCAGTCGAGTCACGTTCGAAATGACCACATAAAATTTGCCACATCTGCCTCGGATCATCATCGCATGTAGTCACAAGGTAGATGTACTCACTGCTGAGAGACAGAACTATCATTGCTGCTGCTCGCTGTTGCTGTTCCTTGAATTCATTGCGTCGTGCTTCATTTGCGTCTTGCTGAAGAACATCTTCTCCGGTAGCTATGCCCCAGAGTCTTCTTGCGATTAAGCAATGTTTCATTTGGATTTTCCACGTCATCCAATTGTCCTTCGTGAGCTTCTCTATGTGCCATTTTTCTTCGCTTGCAGCCATAGCAACGTAACTGATCGACCGAGCGATCAAGTTTCCAGACGGCACGAACAACCAGATTACCAGAATGATCTAGTACATCGAAGTACTCGCAGTGGCCTCGGCTGGGCCCATAACCTGTTGAAGTTTGCTTCTTTTAATTAAGTATATTTTATCAGTTTGAACAAAAAAAATACACAAGATGAAAAATTGAGCAGTTTGGGGGGGCACTTAAAGTATTAGCGTATTTGCGATATGAACTAACAACCATAGATATATCGGTACGATACTGTATTGAATATTTATTGAACTTTCTAGAAAGGGATACGCACAGCTATTTGCATTAACAATATTAATCAATATTATGTATCTGACAATTACTATATAAAGTACTAAAAGTACGAGCTATATACTATAAACAACAGGGTTAGGGTTAGAACTACGCACAGCTTCGTGTTAAAAGGCACTGATAAAAATATTGAACTAATTGAATCAATTCATTGCGCAACCGATTTCACAGTCAGTCAGTCAGTATCAGTCTCAGTTAAAGTTAACAAAAACATTGCACAATATAAATCAACCCTCCAATACACAGCAGCAGTGAGAAGTTGAACCCTCCCCCAACTTTATCTATTACGTCTCGCAAAACTGAGTACAATTTTTGCAGAAAGTTAAAAGTATGGAAATAGTTTTTCAAATGCTGTGCTTTTTCTTTTCATATTTAAAGCAAACAATTTATATCCCCGAACTCAGCGTTGCAAGATCTTTCCAGCAATATAAGTTTCTCCTCTCAAAGTTTAAAACTCGAGGAACAGTTAGCGTTTGAAACTGTCTGATTTATAGCATTGAAGTATCGAGTGTACGTTCACTGCCTGCTTGCAAGTTGATGCATTGAATTTCAATGTCCAACAAATACACAGAGCTGCCCATTGAAAGGCAAGAAAACTTATCAGTAGCCATATCATTGCGCAATTATCTTTACAGTCAGCCAGTCAGCCAGGGTCCAAGTGTACACACGCAGCCACTGAGAACGCTCCCACCCCCCACTGGAGAGAAAATACACTACAGAGATAGGGAAAAGTTGTGGCGCAATCACTAAAAATTCATGCATTTTTTCAGCTCCAAGCAGAAAGAAGGGACAATTAAGATTATCAAAGGTCAAGATTCAAGTTTTCTGCTTTTTTGAGGATCTTAGAAATTAAAATTTCAAAATTAAAATAGCCTATAGCCGACCTCGGATAATTTCCAATCTTCCCATATAAGTTTCAACGCTGAGTTGCCACTATTCAAGGAGGAGTTGTCGAAATGACAGACAGACAGACAGACAGACAGACAGACAGACAGACAAACAACGCGTCAACTTTAGTATATATAGAAGATAGATAGAAAGATAGATAGATATAGAGAGTGGAACTCCTCCTCTGGAGGAGAAAGGGGAAGAACTCCCATCACCGGAATTCTGAAGGGGAAGAACTCCCATCAGCTGAAATTCCATGAATTGAATCCCATCTTCCAAATCATCTCCAAATCCTCTACAATCTATCAACTCCCATCTCTCATCTCTTGCGCCCTGCGCTCTGATTTTTATTTTTACTTTCTTCTTTCTCCTCACTAATTACTCCTCTCCACTCTTTCATCTCTCTCATCTCTGATCTTTCATCTCTCTTCTCCCTCCTCTCTCCCTTCTCTCGCTTCTCTCTCTCTCTCCTCTATTCCTACTCTTCTCGCTTATCTCTTCTCTCTCTTTTCTCATCTCTACTCCCTTATTTATCTCTTCTCCCTCGTCTTTCGTCTGTACCCTCTCCTGTCTACTCTCCTATCTTCTCTCTTATCTCTCCCCTTTTCTCTCCTCACTCATATCTCATCTCTACTCACTTATCTATCGTCTCCGCTCTACTTTCTCTCTTCCCTTTTCTCTCTTCTCTCTGCTTTCATTTCTCGTATCTCTTATACGCTCTCACCCTCTCCTTTCTTATCTACCATCTTTCTTCCCTCCTTTCTACTTCATCACCTGTCTCCTCTCCTCTCTTTTCTCTCCTCTCCATTCTCTCTTCTCTCCTTTCATCTCCCCTCATCTCTTCTCTAATCTCTAATCTCTCCTCCCTCATATCTCTTCTCTACTCACTTATCTATTCTCTCTCCTCTGCTCCCCTTTTACACTTTCCTATATGCTCTCACACTCACCCTCTCCTTTCTTATCTCCTGTTTTTTACACTCCTTTCTACTACCTGTCTCCTCTCGTTTCTCTCCTCTCTGCACTCTCATCTTTACCCTCTTCTTTCTCCTCACTACTTTCTTCTCTTAAATCTCTGATCTCTGATCTTTCATCTCTCTTCTCTCACCTCTCTCCTCTCTTGCCTCTCTTCTATTGCCTCTGTACGCTCTTATCCCTCCTTTCTTTTCTCTCCTGTCTCCTCTCTGCTATCTCATATCTCCTCTCTCATATCCTCTCCCTTCATCTCCTCTCTCCTCTTCTCTTCTCTCTCCTTTGTTCCCGCCTTACTCCCCTCTTCTCTCCCATCTGGCATGTCTAATCTCTCCACTCATTTCTACTCTGTTTTCTATCATCTCATCTCTCTTCTCTTTTCATTGTTCTCTTTACTCTCTTCTCTGAGTGATGAAGATGCCAAATCCATCAAAATCCTCTCCGCGAAGCAGTCTGTGCAACTGAAAATCAAAATCGTTTCCATAAAACAGAAATCAATCATAAATTATCTCCGCGAAGCAGAAATCCTGTCCGTGTAACTGAAAACCCATCGAAATCCTCTCCGTGAAACTGGACTCCTTCGAAATCCTCTCCTTGAAACTTAAATCCATCAAAATCGTCTCCATAAAACAGAAATCAATCATTAATTATCTCCGCGAAACAGAAATCCTCTCCGTGAAGCTGAACATCATCGAAATCCTCTCCGTGAAACTGAACACCATCGAAATCCTCTCCACGAAACAGAAATCCTCTCCGTCAAAATTAAAACATTGAAATCGTCTCCGCTAAACTGGACTCAATCGAATTTTTTCCGTCAAACAACTCAACTCTCCGGATTCATTGGTTAGGGTTAGGGTTAGGGTTAGGGTTAGGGTTAGAACTACGCACAGGTTTGTGTTAAAAGGCACTGATTAAAATATTGAACTAATTGAATCAATTCATTGCGCAACTGATTTCACAGTCAGTCAGTCAATCTAAATCAACCCTCCAATACACAGCAGCAGTGAGAAGTTGAACCCTCCCCCCAACTTTATCTATTACGTCTCGCAAAACTGAGTACAATCTTTGCAGCAAGTTAAAAGTATGGAAATAGTTTTTCAAATGCTGTGCTTTTTCTTTTTATATTTAAAGCAAACAACTTATATCCCCGAAGTCAGCGTTGCAAGATCTTTCCAGCAATATAAGTCTCTCCTCTCAAAGTTTAAAACTCGAGGAACAGTTAGCGTTTGAAATTTACCGATTTCCCGACTTCTTGCTAGAGATGCTTGCAAGTTTATTCATTGAATTTCACTGCCCACCTAATACACAGGGCCGATAATAAAACCAATTGAATCTCGGTACAGTTCTATCTGTTTACAACAGCTATGTACACTCAGCCCAAGCCCAACCCCCCCGTTCCGGGGGAATCATTGAATTTAACTCAACCCCTCAACTCGCGGGGGGTTTTATTTGCATTGAACGCAGAACACGCGCACCCACCACCCCTAAATACACAGCGGCTCGCGGGCGGAGGTTGGGGTGGCTATTTTTACAAACTGGCTGAAGCCCTAGGCAGAGTAGCAAAAGAAGGTTATTGGGGGTCAAAAAGGCAGTTTTCTGCTTTTTTGAGGATCTTAGAAATTAAAATTTCAGAATTAAAATAGCCTATAGCCGACCTCGGATAATTTCCAATCTTCCCATATAAGTTTCAACGCTGAGTTGCCACTATTCAAGGAGGAGTTGTCGAAATGACAGACAGACAAACAACGCGTGAACTTTAGTATATGTACGAGTGGAACTCCTCCTTCGGAGGAGAAAGGGGAAGAACTCCCATCACCGGAATTCCATTCCCTGAAATATCCATCAACTGAAATTCCATGTCTTGAACCCTATCTTCCAAATCGTCTCCAAATTCTTTAGAAAACCTTTCAAAGACCATAGCTCAAAGACTCTCACGTCTCTCATATCTACTCTCTCCACTCTGTGCTATTATCGTGACTCTCTTCTCTCTCCTCTCTCTCATCTCATCTCTACCCGTACTCCCTTATTTATGTTTTCTCCCTCGTCTTTCGTCTGTACCCTCTCCTGTCTCTTGTCTCCTCTCTTCTCTCATATCTCTCCTCTTCACTTCTGTCTCCTGTCTTCTCTCTTCTCTCTTATCTCTCCCTCTTCTCTCCTCTTTTATATGTCATCCCTATTCACTTATCTATCGTCTCTCTTAACCCTCTCTCTCTTCTCTTTTCTTTCCTCTCTGCTCTCATTTCTCATATCTCATATACGCTCTCACACTCCACTTACTTGTTTCCAATCTTTCTTTCCTCCTTTCCACTTTTCCCTGTCTCTTCTCTTCTCTCTTTTCTATCCTCTCCATTCTCTCTTTTCTCCTCCCCTTGCTCCTTTTATCTTCTCCCCTCTCTTCTCTAATCTCTTCTCTCTTCTCTCTTATGTTCTCACTCATCTCTTATCATCGCATCTCTCATCTCTCCTCTCCTCACTACTTTCCTCTCTTAACTCTCTTATCTATTTCATCTCTCTCCTCTCTCCTCTTTCTCTTCTCCTCTCGCTTCTTCTCTCGCTTCTCTCTCCTATCTCTCCTCTCATCTCTACTACCGTATTTATATCTTCTAACTGGTCCTTCGTCTCTACTCTCTCCTTTCTCCTTTCTCCCCTCTTTTCTCCTTTCTTGTCTCTCCTGTCTCCCCTCCTCTCTCATCCCTCATCCCCTCATCTCACTCTTTCTTTCTCCTCTACTCTCCCCTCTCTTCTATTTTCTCTGTACGCTCTTATCCCTAATCTATTTTCTCTCCTCTCTCCTCTTTTCTTCTCTCTCCCTCTTCGTTCCCGCCTAAATCCCCTCTTCTCTCCAATCTGTCATGTCTAATATCTCCACTTATTTCTACTCTGTTTTCTATCATCTCATCTCTCTTCTGCTTTCATTTTTCTCTTTACTCTTTTCTCTGACTGATTGAAGATGCCAAATCCATCAAGATCCTCTCCGCGAAGCAGAAATCCTGTCCGTGCAACTGAAAACCATCGAAATCCTCTCCGTGAAACTGGACTCCTTCGAAATCCTTTCCGTGAAACTGAAAACCATCGAAATTCTCTCTTTTAAACTGGACTCAATCGAAATTTTCTCCGTCAAAAAAAATAAATATCAGGATTCATTGGTTAGGGTTATTGTTAGGGTTAGGGTTAGGGTTAAAGCTACACACAGCTGCGTGTTCAAATAAAAAATTGAACCAATTGAATCAATTGATTGCGCAACCGATTTCTCAGTCAGTCAGTATCAGTCTCAGTTAAAGTTAAGAAAAACATTGCGCAATCTAAATCAACCCTCCAATACACAGCAGCAGTGAGAAGTTGAACTCTCCCCCCAACTTTATCTATTACGTCTCGCAAAACTGAGTACAATTTTTGCAGAAAGTTAAAAGTATGGAAATAGTTTTTTCAATGCTGTGCTTTTTCTTTTCATATTTAAAGCAAACAATTTATATCCCTGAAATCAGCTTTGCAAGTTCTTTCCAGCAATATTAATTTTTTCTCTCAAAGTTAAAAACTCGAGCAACAGTTTGCGTTTGAAAGTTTCTGATTTAAAGCATTGAAATATAAATTGTACGTTCACTGCCTGCTAAAGAGGCCCGCAAGTTTATGCATTGAATTTCAAGGTTCAACAAAACACAGGGCTGCCTATTGAAAATTAGAACACAAATCTTTGCGCAATTGTCTATAAAGTCAGCCGGTGAGCCAGGGTCCGATTGTACACATGCAGCCATTTAGAACGCCCCATCCCCCCACTGGAGAGAAAATACACTGCCAAGGTAGCAAAATTTTATGGCGCAATCACTTAAAATTCATGCAAATTTTCAGCTCCGAGCAGAAAGAGGGGACAAAAAGGATTATCAAAGGTCAAGATTCGAGTTTTCTGCTTTTTTTGAGGATCTTAGAAATTAAAATTTTAGAATTAAAATAGCCTATAGCCGACCTCGGATAATTTCCAATCTTCCCATATAAGTTTCAACGCTGAGTTGCCACTATTCAAGGAGGAGTTGTCGAAATGACAGACAGACAGACAGACAAACAACACGTCAACTTTAGTATATACGAGTGGAACTCCTCCTCTGGAGGAGAAATGGGAAGAACTCCCATCACCGGAATTCTGAAGGGGAAAAACTCCCATCACCGGAATTCTGAAGGGGAAGAACTCCTATCAGCTGAAATTCAATGAATTGAATCCCATCTTCCAAATCATCTCCAAATCCTCTACAATCTATCAACTCCCATCTCTCAACTCTTGCGGCCTGCGCTCTGATTTTTATTTTTACTCTCTTCTTTCTCCTCACTAATTACTTCTCTCTGCACTTTTATCTCTCTCATCTCTATCTTCCATCTCTCTTCTCCCTCCTCTCTCCCCTGCTCTCTCATCCCTCATCTCCTCATCTCACTCTTTCTTTCTCCTCTCTTCTATTGCCTCTGTACGCTCTTATCCCTCATCTATTCTCTCTCCTATCATCTCCAATCTGTCATGTCTAATCTCTCCACTCAATTATACTCTGTTTTCTATCATCTCTTCTCTCTTCTCTTCTTTTTTTTTTCTTTACTCTCTTCTCTGACTGATTGAAGATGCCAAATCCATCAAGATCCTCTCCGCGAAGCAAAAATCCTGTCTGTGCAACTAAAAACCATCGAAATCCTCTCAGTGAAACTGGACTCCTTCGAAATCCTCTCCTTGAAACTTAAATCCATCAAAATTGTTTCCATAAAACAGAAATCAATCATAAATTATCTCCGCGAAACAGAAAGCCTCTCCGTGAAGCTGAACATGATCGAAATCCTCTCCGTGAAACTGAACACCATGGAAATCCTTTCGTGAAACTGAACATCATCGAAATCCTCTCCACGAAACAGAAATCTTCTCCGTCAGAATTTAAACATTGAAATCGTCTCCGCTAAACTTGACTTAATCGAATTTTTTCCGTCAAACAACTCAACTCGCCAGATTCATTAGGGTTAGGGTTAGGGTTAGGGTTAGGGTTAGAACTACGCACAGCTTCGTGTTAAAAGGCACTGATAAAAATATTGAATTAATTGAATCAAATCATTGCGCAACCGATTTCACAGTCAGTCAGTATCAGTCTCAGTTAAAGTTAACAAAAACATTGCGCAATCTAAATCAACCCTCCAATACACAGCAGCAGTGAGAAGTTGAACCCTCCCCCAACTTTATCTATTACGTCTCGCAAAACTGAGTACAATTTTTGCAGAAAGTTAAAAGTATGGAAATAGTTTTTTAAATGCGGTGCTTTTTCTTTTCATATTTAAAGCAAACAACTTATATCCCTAAACTCAGCGTTGCAAGATCTTTCCAGCAATATAAGTCTCTCCTCTCAAAGTTTAAAACTCAAGGAGCAGTTAGCGTTTGAAATTTACCGATTTCCTGACTGCTTGCCTGTGAGGCTCGCAATTTTGTACATTGAATTTCACTGCCAAGCTAATACACAGGGCCGATAATAAAAAAGCTAACCAATTGAATCAATTGATTGCGCAATATATTTCTGTGTTAGTCAGTATAAGTCTCAGTTAAAGTTAACACAAAGTTTGCGCAATCTAATCAACCCTCCAATACAAAGCAACTGACCCCCTTCCTATACACAGCGCCAGTTAGAAGTCGAAACCCCCAACTTTATCTCTCACCTCTCGCCAAAATGAGTACAATCTTTGCAGAAAGTTTAAAGTATGGAAATAGTTTTTGCAATGCAGAGCTTTTAGTTTTCATATTTGAAGCAAACAATTTATATCCCTGAAATCAGCTTTGCAAGTTCTTTCCAGCAATATAAATTTTTTCTCTCAAAGTTAAAAACTCGAGCAACAGTTTGCGTTTGAAACTTTCTGATTTAAAGCATTGAAATATCGATTGTACGTTCACTGCCTGCTAAAGAGGCCCGCAAGTTTATGCATTGAATTTCAAGGTTCAACAAAATCACAGGGCTGCCTATTGAAAATTAGAACACAAATCTTTGCGCAATTGTCTATACAGTCAGCCAGTGAGCCAGGGTCCGATTGTACACAGGCAGCCATTTAGAACGCCCCATCCCCCCACTGGAGAGAAAATACACTGCAGAGATAGGGAAAAGTTGTGGCGCAATCACTTGAAATTCATGCAAATTTTCAGCTCCAAGCAGAAAGAGGGGACAATTAAGATTATCAAAGGTCAAGACCGCCGTTTTCTGCTTTTTGAGGATCTTAGAAATTAAAATTTCAGAATTAAAATAGCCTATAGCCGACCTCGGATAATTTCCAATCTTCCCATATAAGTTTCAACGCTGAGTTGCCACTATTCAAGGAGGAGTTGTCGAAATGACACACACACACACAGACAGACAGACAAACAACGCGTGAACTTTAGTATATGTACGAGGCCAACTCCTCCTTCGGAGAAGAAAGGGGAAGAACTCCAATCAGCGGAATTCCATTCCCTGAACTCCATCAGCGGAATCCCATTTTCCAACACCTCTCCGCGCAACAGAAATCGTCTCCGTGAAACTGAACACTATCGAAATCCTCTCCGTGAAACTGAACACCATCGAAATATTCTCCGCGAAATAGAAATCCTCTCCGTGAAACTGGACTAAATCGAAATTTCTACGTCAAATAGCCCAGCTCTCAGAATTCATTGGTTAGGGTTAGGGTTAGGGTTGACAGCTGCGTGTTGAAAGGCGCCGTAAAAACATTGAACCAATTAAATTGCGCAACTTATTTCTCAGGCAGTCAGTATCAGCCTCAGTTAAAGTTAACAAAAAGATTGCGCAATCTAAATCAACCCTCAAATACACAGCAACCGACCCCCCTTCCAATACGCAGTGCAGCTAGAAATTGAACTCCCCCCCACCAACTATTGGGGGTCGGTCGAACCCCCATTGAACTCCAAAATGAGCACAATCTTTGCAGAAAGCTAAAAGTATGAAAATCTTTTCTTGAATGCTGTGAATTTAATTTTCATATTTAAAGCAAAAAACTTATATCCCCGAACTCATTGCAGCAAGATCTTTCCAGCAATATAAGTCTCTCCTCTCTAAGTTCAAAACTCGAGCAACAGTTAGTGTTTGAAACTTTCTGATTTTAAGCATTGAAATATCGAGTGTACGTTCACTGCCTGCTAAAGATGCTCGCAAGTTTATGCATTAAAATGCACTGAATTTCACTGTGCAAAAAATACACAGGGCTTCCTGTTAAAAAACAGAACACAAATAGTTGCGCAATTGTCTATAAAGTCAGTCAGTGAGCCAGGGTTCAAGTGTACACACGCAGCCACTGAGAACGCGACCATCCCCCACTTGAGAGAAAATACACTGCCAAGATAGAAAAATTTTATGGCGCAATCACTAAAATTGATGCAAATTTTCAGCTCCAAGCAGAAAGAGGGGACAATTAAGATTATCAAAGGTCAAGACCGCCGTTTTCTGCTTTTTTGAGGATCTTAAAAATTGAAAATGAAAGATTAAAATAGCCTAAAGCCATCCTCGGAAAATTTGCAGTTTTCCCATATAAGTTTCAACGCTGACTTGCAAGTATTCTAGGAGGAGTTATCCAACAAACACACACACACACAGACAAACAACGCACCAGTTTTAGTATTAAGACGAGTGGAACTCCTCCTTCGGAGGAGAAAGGGGAAGAACTTCCATCACCGGAATTCCATTCCCTGAAATATCCATCAACTGAAATTCCATGTCTTGAACCCTATCTTCCAAATCGTCTCCAAATTCTTTAGAAAACTTTCAAAGACCATAGCTCAAAGACCTCACGTCTCTTATATCTACTCTCTCCACTCTGTGCTATTATCGTGACTCTCTTCTCTCTCCTCTCTCTCATCTCATCTCTACCCGTACTCCCTTATTTATGTTTTCTCCCTCGTCTTTCGTCTGTACCCTCTCCTGTCTCTTGTCTCATCTCTTCTCTCATATCTCTCCTCTTCACTTCTGTCTCCTGTCTTCTCTCTTCTCTCTTATCTCTCCCTCTTCTCTCCTCTTTTATATGTCATCCCTATTCACTTATCTACGTCTCTCTTAACCCTCTCTCTCTTCTCTTTTCTTTCCTCTCTGCTCTCATTTCTCATATCTCATATACGCTCTCACACTCCACTTACTTGTCTCCAATCTTTCTTTCCTCCTTTCCACTTTTCCCTGTCTCTTCTCTTCTCTCTTTTCTATCCTCTCCATTCTCTCTTTTCTCCTCCCTTGCTCCTTTTATCTTCTCCCCTCTCTTCTCTAATCTCTTCTCTCTTATGTTCTCACTCATCTCTTATCATCGCATCTCTCATCTCTCCTCTCCTCACTACTTTCCTCTCTTAACTCTCTTATCTATTTCATCTCTCTCCTCTCTCCTCTTTCTCTTCTCCTCTCGCTTCTTCTCTCGCTTCTCTCTCCTATCTCTCCTCTCATCTCTACTACCGTATTTATATCTTCTAACTGGTCCTTCGTCTCTACTCTCTCCTTTCTCCTTTCTCCCCTCTTTTCTCCTTTCTTGTCTCTCCTGTCTCCCCTCCTCTCTCATCCCTCATCCCCTCATCTCACTCTTTCTTTCTCTCTACTCTCCCCTCTCTTCTATTTTCTCTGTACGCTCTTATCCCTAATCTATTTTCTCTCCTCTCTCCTCTTTTCTTCTCTCTCCCTCTTCGTTCCCGCCTAAATCCCCTCTTCTCTCCAATCTGTCATGTCTAATATCTCCACTTATTTCTACTCTGTTTTCTATCATCTCATCTCTCTTCTGCTTTCATTTTTCTCTTTACTCTTTTCTCTGACTGATTGAAGATGCCAAATCCATCAAGATCCTCTCCGCGAAGCAGAAATCCTGTCCGTGCAACTGAAAACCATCGAAATCCTCTCCGTGAAACTGGACTCCTTCGAAATCCTTTCCGTGAAACTGAAAACCATCGAAATTCTCTCTTTTAAACTGGACTCAATCGAAATTTTCTCCGTCAAAAAAATAAATATCAGGATTCATTGGTTAGGGTTTTTGTTAGGGTTAGGGTTAGGGTTAAAGCTACACACAGCTGCGTGTTCAAATAAAAATTGAACCAATTGAATCAATTGATTGCGCAACCGATTTCTTAGTCAGTCAGTATCAGTCTCAGTTAAAGTTAACAAAAAGATTGCGCAATCTAAATCAACCCTCCAGTACACAGAGACCGACCTCTTTTCAATACGCAGTAGCAGTTAGAAATTGAACGCCGAACTGTTGGGGGCATTGAACCAAAAAATGAGTACAATCTTTGCATAAAGCTAAAAGTATGGAAATAGTTTTTTTGATGCTGCTCTTTTAGTCTTTATATTTATAGCAAACAATTTATATCCTCGAACTCAGCGTTGCAAGATCTTTTCAGCAGGATAAGTATCTTCTCTTAAAGTTTAGAACTCGAAGAGCAGTTAGCGTTTGAAAGTTCCCGTTTTAAGGCATTGAAATATCGAGTGTACGTTCACTGCCTGCCAAAGAGGCTCGCAAATTTATTCATTCATTACACAGGCTGGCTATTACACAGGGCAGCCTATTGAAAGGCACAGATAATAAAACAAATTGATGGCGCAACCGATTTCACAGTCAGTCAGTATCAGTCTCAGTTAAAGTTAACAAAAACATTGCGCAATCTAAATCAACCCTCCAATACACAGCAGCAGTAAGAAGTTGAACCCTCCCCCAAACTTTATCTATTACGTCTCGCAAAACTGAGTACAATTTTTGCAGCAAAGTTAAAAGTATGGAAATAGTTTTTTCAATGCTGTGCTTTTTCTTTTCATATTTAAAGCAAACAATTTATATCCCTGAAATCAGCTTTGCAAGTTCTTTCCAGCAATATTAATTTTTTCTCTCAAAGTTAAAAACTCGAGCAACAGTTAGCGTTTGAAACTTTCTGATTTAAAGCATTGAAATATCGATTGTACGTTCACTGCCTGCTAAAGAGGCCCGCAAGTTTATGCATTGAATTTCAAGGTTCAACAAAATCACAGGGCTGCCTATTGAAAATTAGAACACAAATCTTTGCGCAATTGTCTATAAAGTCAGCCGGTGAGCCAGGGTCCGATTGTACACATGCAGCCATTTAGAACGCCCCATCCCCCCACTGGAGAGAAAATACACTGCCAAGGTAGCAAAATTTTATGGCGCAATCACTTAAAATTCATGCAAATTTTCAGCTCCGAGCAGAAAGAGGGACAATTAAGATTATCAAAGGTCAAGATTCAAGTTTTCTGCTTTTTTGAGGATCTTAGAAATTAAAATTTCAGAATTAAAATAGCCTATAGCCGACCTCGGATAATTTCCAATCTTCCCATATAAGTTTCAACGCTGAGTTGCCACTATTCAAGGAGGAGTTGTCGAAATGACAGACAGACAGACAAACAACGCGTCAACTTTAGTATATACGAGTGGAACTCCTCCTTCGGAGGAGAAAGGGGAAGAACTCCCATCACCGGAATTCCATTCCCTGAAATATCCATCAACTGAAATTCCATGTCTTGAACCCTATCTTCCAAATCGTCTCCAAATTCTTTAGAAAACTTTCAAAGACCATAGCTCAAAGACTCTCACGTCTCTCATATCTACTCTCTCCACTCTGTGCTATTATCGTGACTCTCTTCTCTCTCCTCTCTCTCATCTCATCTCTACCCGTACTCCCTTATTATGTTTTCTCCCTCGTCTTTCGTCTGTACCCTCTCCTGTCTCTTGTCTCCTCTCTTCTCTCATATCTCTCCTCTTCACTTCTGTCTCCTGTCTCCTCTCTTCTCTCTTATCTCTCCCTCTTCTCTCCTCTTTTATATGTCATCCCTATTCACTTATCTATCGTCTCTCTTAACCCTCTCTCTCTTCTCTTTTCTTTCCTCTCTGCTCTCATTTCTCATATCTCATATACGCTCTCACACTCACTTACTTGTCTCAATCTTTCTTTCCTCCTTTCCACTTTTCCCTGTCTCTTCTCTTCTCTCTTTTCTATCCTCTCCATTCTCTTCTTTTCTCCCCTTTCTCCTTTTATCTTCTCCCTCTCTTCTCTAATCTCTTCTCTCTTCTCTCTTATGCTTCTCACTCATCTCTTATCATCGCATCTCTCATCTCTCCTCTCCTCACTACTTTCCTCTCTTAACTCTCTTATCTATTTCATCTCTCTCCTCTCTCCTCTTTCTCTTCTCCTCTCGCTTCTTTTCTCTCGCTTCTCTCTCCTATCTCTCCTCTCATCTCTACTACCGTATTTATATCTTCTAACTGGTCCTTCGTCTCTACTCTCTCCTTTCTCCTTTCTCCCCTCTTTTCTCCTTTCTTGTCTCTCTGTCTCCCCTCCTCTCTCATCCCTCATCCCCTCATTCTCACTCTTTCTTTCTCCTCTACTCCCCTCTCTTCTATTTTCTCTGTACGCTCTTATCCCTAATCTATTTTCTCTCCTCTCTCCTCTTTTCTTCTCTCTCCCTCTTCGTTCCCGCCTAAATCCCCTCTTCTCTCCAATCTGTCATGTCTAATATCTCCACTTATTTCTACTCTGTTTTCTATCATCTCATCTCTCTTCTGCTTTCATTTTCTCTTTACTCTTTTCTCTGACTGATTGAAGATGCAAATCCATCAAGATCCTCTCCGCGAAGCAGAAATCCTGTCCGTGCAACTGAAAACCATCGAAATCCTCTCGTGAAACTGGACTCCTTCGAAATCCTTTCCGTGAAACTGAAAACCATCGAAATTCTCTCTTTTAAAACTGGACTCAATCGAAATTT